>JAXBDA010000099.1:0-125472 GCA_036023075.1 Gaultheria prostrata | reverse complement strand
AGCGAGGGCAAATTTGGAAAATATATATATATATATTTCGCCAAAAAATTAACGGAAGTGGACGGATTGCTAACGGAAGGGGTGTCGGGGATAACGGAAAATAGTTGAGGGGGTGTCGTTGTAGGTTTATTTAGTTTAGGGGGTGTCTTCTTCCATTTCGTATAATATAGGGGATGTCTAGGTGATTTACCCTAAATTAAATTAGGAAGTTAGTTGACTATGGCTTATATATATAAATACATAATATATCTATATATAATATACACAGTTCAGATCGGATTGGAACCAGAACCATGAACATAAATCCACAAACCAAACCATTGAATACGGATTCTAATTTTTTTAAACCAGGACCAAACCATGCTACTAAAAAACCGAACCAAACCAATCGGTTTGGATCGGTTTGAACTGGATTCACAGTTTAACGAGTTTTCTGCTCACCCCTACTTTTTTTGTTTCCTTTTCTTTTGTTCTTTCTTCATTCTCCCTCACCTCTCCGTCCCCCAATTGATCGGGCTTTTTCTTCTTTCCTCTCCTCTCGTCTCCTCTCCTACCTCATGGTTGTGAGGGGTTGAGTGAGACCCTCTCCTTGTGGAGATCTCCCCCGACCTCACCTACCATTTTTGGACTCGGGTTCCAATTTTGGGAAACCAGCTCTGGGTTTTGGCTCTTTGATCTAATTGGCCTTGCCGACAAATTTTTGAGCTCTCCACCAGCGACGATGACAGCGTCTGCAGCGGATCCAGTGTTGGCCCTTCAGCCTGCGACGGGAACGAGCTTCAAAACGTGCAGATGTGGTCATACCACCCTTCTTCACTAGTGTGTCCAATGGGTCTGTCCTCGACGCAAATTTTTTTTTTTTTTGCGGCTTTTTTGTATTTGTTGTTTTGTTTTTGTTTTTTTTTTTTGTATTCCGGACCTTTTAAGTCCGTTGTAATCGTTTGATTGTTAATGGAATGATATTCTCGATTCAAAAAAAATGTTGTAAGTTCGAAATCTCTCATATGTTATCAATTTTTTTGAGGTCAGTTCTTACAGAGTTTTGCTCAGACTTTAATTGAATTCCCTACAAATGAACAGTGAAATTAAATCTTAAAATTAATCGAGATCCGCATAATCTAGCGCGGACATTTTTGAAGGACTAGTGTTATTTGTGTTCCAAATTGTGTGAATCGGAAATCTTTTGCTATCCCCTTCTATCTCTTTTGAAATTTTCCACCGGGACCACACAATTAATTGAATTCTCCTATAAACAACTCATTTTCACGCGCTTCCAATGAAGCTTGTGAATCATCTGTCCTCTCACCTTGAATTTGTCTCTGTTTACCCACTTTTTCCCTCCCAAGCAAACATTTTATTTTTGGAAAAGTAGTGAGAAGTATTTCTTACCCAAAATAATTCTCTTTTTTCTGAGTTGACAATTTATGGAAAATGAAATTCCAACATAACCACTTTCACTTCAAAACAACATGATTGGATTCTTATAGTCCTATGAAAAAGACTTGACAGAGGATAACTGCGGAGTAGTTTTCCGTACGAGGAAAAATAATATACAAATCTGTTTTAAGTTTTTTTCTTTTTTTGTGACAAGTACATTAAATTAAAAAATGAATTTAGTGAGAAAAATGATACACGAACATGTGCAACTAGCGTAATGCAAAATTGTACCCACTAATTGAGAGGCTATGAGTCGATTGTTGTCAAAAGAAAGAATTAATTTTATTTGATTTTTTTGTAATGGGGTTTGTTGATAAGTTAAAGCTTAGACAAGGAGCCTAAATGGACAATTAACACTGTTTTTTTCTTTTGGGCTACACTAAATTAGATTAATACAAGCATCAATGGTATGGCCGCATTAGGAAATTATATGAGGAGGCAACCATATACAAAGATGTACATGGGTATATGCCAAATTTTTGTCCCTTTAACAACTAAAGTTTTGTAGACCACTGATGGTGGGACTCACAAACAATTTATCGCCCGTAGCTTCTGAGATTGTGCTTCTGTTTCAACTCTAAGTCACATCTGCAATTTTTTCATGTGTTGTTTTGCCAATGGCTACATGGTGCTGAGAGCAATAGGCTTCAGGGGATAAGTGAGATATCATACCTATATACTGTATTTCATGCACAATATAACATACTTTATTAATCATATGGCCCCATTTGTTTGCACTTATAATGTAGCTTATTTACTTAAAAAATAAATAAAGAGTGTTTGTTCACAATTATGAATAATCAATTATTTAGTTTTTCTAGCTTATTTGACTAAAAAAAAAGCTAAATTAATTTAAGCTCCAAATTTGAATGTTTTTTTACTTATTTTAAGTTGTTAAAATATGAATGAATAGAGGAATCCTAAAATATAGTAAGTAGTTTCAGGAAACCATAGGGGTCTTTGTACAATTATAATAAGCATTAGGAGTGTTGGTGTAGTTTTCCTTCTTAAGTTTCCAATCAGCCCTTCAAATAAATAAGATGCACCCTTCTTTTTTCCACTTTCTACTAGTATCTCATATTTTCTTCTCTTTCACTTCTTCTCCATTACTTCTCTGCCTCTGCTCTTTGGCCTAGCTCTTCAACCTCCAATGGAAGAGATTAAATCTCTTTCCACTGGCTATTTCTAACTCATTCTTTCAATTGGTTTTGATTCTGATCTGGGTCTTCATTTCTTCATCCTCAGATCATATCTTTTAACCACTTCCTACAGTCTTTACTTCTTCACTTCCCTTGCCGTTGAATCTATTGGAACAAACAAACCCATCTGATTTATGGGTTTCCTTTAGTTTCTTGATTGGTACAACTGGATTTATTGAAATGGGTTTTGTCTTGGAGATGCAAATGACGGCTGTTTCATTTCAGGTCAGCTTCATATCTTATCTTTCTCCCTCTTATGCATTTTGACACAGAGCTCTACTATTCTTGATGTATTCTAGATAGCTTTCTCTTCTTTATTATAGCTTGATAGTTTGTTGGCTTCTCAAAGCCTATTGATTTGGGTTTTGTGGATTCCTTCTTGTTTGTTAAACCTAAAATATTGTATGGATTTTATGCCATTTTGTTTAATGAATGGATTTGATTTTCCTTCCTAGGGTTTGTTTTCCCTTTTTTGTATTGTTATCTGGATTTGTCAACGATTATCTGTAAAAAGGAAGGAGTTTTGAGTTGTGACTGTTTTTTCATTTCTATTTTTTCCTATAAAACTCCCTACCTCTCTGATTAGTAGCAACAGATAAAATGGGTTTAAGGTTTCAACTTCCATGTACTTGTCTATTTCTTGCTAAAAACCTCATGGTTTCTTCATGCTTGTGTTTCCTTATGGATTAGATTAGACTGAAAAACATGGGTTTTGTAAGCTTGTGCTGAAACCAGTGTCTGTTAGTTCTTTTGGTCAGTTTTAGAATATTGTCCATTACTCCATTCTTTAAAGCTGATGCCTTTGTTTATGATCCATGTCCCCATCCTGTGTTGACCTAATTTCTCCTCTTTGATGTCATCATGGTTTAGACTGAAGCTGTTTAGTTCTTTTGGTTTCGGAAAAGGGTGGATTTGTTTGTGTTGCTTTCTGGTCTTTCAGTTGATTGATTATTTTCTGGTTCATGCTTTAGCTAAATCTGAATTCTTTGGTGTCAGATTCTGCATATGGGTTGGTTAGTTTGTTTTGAATCCATTGTTTGTTTGTGTTTTTGGCAAGTTTAAAATGCTGTCCACTCTTTATAGCTGATAGCTCTGGTTATGGTTCTTGTCCCCTTCTTGTTTTCATCTCATTTCCCTTCTGTTGGTTTTCGGCATGATCTAATCCATAGCAATTTTTAGCCCTTTTTCTTGTGGATATGGTGGATACATATCTGTTAGTTTGTGGTAATTTCAGTTTATCGGATTTGTTAGACGCGTAGTGTTCCAATTTTTGGACTCTGATTCTCTATCTTTTCCTTTATGCAGATACCTTTGTCTCTGGTTTGAAAATTTATTTAACAAGGTGCAGTTTATCGGATTTGTTAGACGCGTAGTGTTCCAATTTTTGGACTCTGATTCTCTATCTTTTCCTTTATGCAGATACCTTTGTCACTGGTTTGAAAATTTATTTAACAAGGTGTTTAGATTATGGGTAGAGGAAGAGGAAAAGGGAAGAAACAGACCGCTGTCGCTACTCGTGAAGATCAAGCCAGTGGTGAGGAAGAAAAGATGCCGCCGCATAGGAAAAGGGGAAGGCCACAAAAACCACCAAAGGATGAAATTGAGGAACAAGAAGAAGTCGTGAAGACAGAAGAAAAGGAAGAAGATGGTGATAAGAAGAGCTCTATCTCTGAAAACGATGTGAAAAATCTGGCTGCTGCAGAGAATGGGAGGAAGAGAAAGAGGTCTTCACAGGCGAAGGAAAATCCAGATTCTGTGAAAGAGGAAAATGGTACTGACAATTTAGTCAAATCTGTTGGATTCAGACAACATGGGAGCAGGCGGAAAAACAAGCCTCGGCGAGCTGCTGAAGTTGGTGTGGAATGCTAAGCAATGAGACTCGTACCTAGTTTTTTCTGTTCTGCTGCAGAATCAGTATTTTCAGAACAAGGTTTTGCTGGTTCATATATGTTTTAGTTATGCCCTTTTTGTTTCCCTTGTTTTTGTGGTTTTGGTAATATCCAAATTCAATTTTCTTGCTAACGGGCGGTTGTAGTTGGAATTTTAAGTGGATTATATTGCTACAATTGTCCCTGAAGCAGTGTCGAAATTGGATACCTTGGATGATTTTTTGGTTATCATAAAGCAGAAGCTTCTTTGTCTTTTTTCTAGCTCGAGTTTTCTTTTACCGCTTCTTTTTCTGCACCAATTATCTGTTTTAGCTACATTCAGTTTTTGAAACTTTGAGGCTGTGTATTTGCCTCTTTCGCATGAGAAGTTTTCAATCTCTGACCCCATATAATTTCGGGACACACTTGGCATCTTCCTGTTTGGCGATCAAGTTTTGTTGCTTGAATTTCGATACCGGTTGAGGCCTACAGAGTGAAGTTCAAGCTAGGAAAGAGTGAGTGATATTGCAAGGGAAAAATTGCTGAATACAAGCTGTTATTGCCGACCCCAAACAATAAGGTATGCTCTATGTAGTGGTTTTCTGATTGACAGTTGGAAACCTAAAATTTCTAAATCAGATATATTTAGCAATTCCTGGATGCTACAAGGGTTCTTTGCCTAATCTATGTTACGTTCCAATATACAAACAAAATGGACGTTTTCTTTGTCTGTTAGAATGATTTTAGTTGACTCTCTGTAATTATGTTGTAGTTATTGCAGAATCGGCGAAAGTCAGTATTGTTAGTTGCAGAGTAATATTTTTAGCCTCTGTGGTAGTTTTGATGGTTGATGCAACTATTACTACACCTCTTGGTCGTGTTTGTTTGGTCTCAATCGTGATCTCGGGTACTTGTTTCTAAATGCTGACGCGAAAAATAGATGCTATGGAAATTTTGTGCGTCGCGTTGTCATTTAAAGTCGAGACTCTTGGAAGAAATTTGCTCCAGCGACTCACCTTTCTTTTAGTTTGTTTACATGTTGAGTACAGTACTTCCCCAGTATGTTGTATGCATGTGCTGAAGAATTCAATAGATTCATGTAGTTCTGCTGGTACCAAGTTTTCATGGGTTTTTCAGTCCCATGGTTGGGTTTATTGGTATCTGTTCTTGGTGGTACTTTTTAAGAGTTTGATTCTTTGGCATGTTTTTTTGTATGTGAAAAATGTGAGGGTACAAATTACTTGGACCCCTCCATCTATCACTCTTCCATACATCCTTAAAACCTGTCAACTACACCCCTCATCTTTTAATCCGCTTTACTTAGCACCTTGATGCATGATGCCGTTAATAAAAGAGGTGAATTGATTGAATGCCCCTTCTTTTATATGGGGTGTTGAGTTAGGGTTTTCTGTACAGCCCCGAAAAATACGATCGAGTTCATTCTCTCTCTCTCTCTCTCAATGGCATAGCCCCCCAAAAATTAAAAATTAAAAAATTATGGACACCACTTTATCTTAAACCCACGTTAAGCAATTAACGGAGGGAGATTAGAAAGAGATTGAGAGACCGAGGATGACAGGAAAGAGAAGAAGTGGGTCTGAGGGAGTGAGATGGGATGATGATAGAAAAACGTAACGAAAACAGAATCCAAAATTTTTTGTTGGAGAGAGAGACCGTCAGTGGGATAAATTGGATTTTGAATTTTCATGGGTTTCATAGAACGGGTAAAGGGAAGGAAGAGAGAGAGAGACAAGAGGGGGATGTTGGCTGGGATGAAGGAGAGATTTAAAGGGGAGGGTTGAAGAGGAGGGTAAATGTGGCATAAATATATGTATTTGGATGGAAGTAGCCAACACATATTGACGGAAGGGTGATAAGTGATACAGGTTAAAAGATGGAGGGGTGTCGTTGATAAATTTTAAAGATGAAAGGTATTATTATGTGTAGAAGAGTGATAGATGGAGGGGTCTAAGTGATTTTTACCAAAAATGTGATTATGGAATGTAAATGAATCCATGCATAGTGATGCAAAGAGTGTCACGGTGGATTAACAATTTCGTTGCTTATTGGCTCCTATCTTGAATTTAAAAAGTTGAAATCCATTGTCTACTTTTTTAGATAAATATATAGGAGTGTAAAAGGTTCGGTTTTGGTCCGATTTAGGCATTTTTTCAAACTAAATTTTAATGGTTCGATTTGATTTGGTTTGGTTTATTCCGGTTTCCTAGCTTGTTACTCGTGCTGCAGCGCCGCTCAATCCAAAGATTCTGCATTTATAAATAACCCCCAAGTCTCTTTTGAACAATCAAAAACCAAAAAAAAAAACAGTGACAAATGTAGCAAACCAACAACAGTTGCTCTCTAAGAAAAAGTTATAGCAAAATTTTCTTGCCAACCAACACTAGAAAAGCACTAACACAACTAAATGGTGGTAGCACCAACCACTAAAAATAGAAAAGATAAAAATTATAGAAATCATTAGAAGAAATGGAAGAAAAAAAAACGTTAAAGAATACCAAAAATAGGAAGTTAGGAACCTAGCTATGTGTTTTTATTATAACTCCATCTATAATCTGGTCAGGTCCGGTTTATTCCGGATTGGATCATTGGGAACCAAACCGAACCAAATTTTTTCGGTTTGATTACATACCGGGTATCGGTTTTTGGTCCGTTTTTCTTGTCACTCTTAAATAAATTTTGAAATAGAACCAGCCCCTGAAGTTCCTTTAGATTTAGTGGACATTTGGTTTTGGTTTGAGGCATCTCCTGCTATTTGAAATGGACCGTCCACTCGAGAATTGGACTAGGCCCAAAACTAAATGAGTTGGGCTTTTATTAGGATTTTTACTTGAATTTTTTTTTGTTTTCTTATTTGGAATTCATTGGGGAAAATTTTCAGTGACAAGCGGCGAGCGGACACGCGCACATCCCGGCCGACCAAAGCATTTTTGGATGGGCCAGATTTTTCTCTCACTCTCGCTCCACTTTCTCTCTTTAAAATCTGAGCCCTCCAAAGCACTTTTGAACGTAGGCAGTGCCCACTCGGCACTTAAAAATTTCTCAATTCATTGTGGGTAATGTGATATAGACATGAAGTTCTACTTTTCGGAAAGCCATGGGGGTATGGATATTATTCTCTTATTCTACGTACTCTTTTTTTTTTATTTTTTGTCATTATTATATAAATGTATACTTTTATGTCTATTCGTTAAAGCTCTATTCACATTTTTTTCCCATTGATTGACAAATATTCTAAATCCACATCAACAAAGACGGAAAAAGCGATTGGCAAATGTACAGGAAGAGAGTGTCAATATTGTACTAACAGATTCTTAAAAAATACTGTGCAGCGAAGAGAATCTACAGCTCGCAAAGATAAAATCAAAATCGTCACTGAATTTTTCAGGACCTAAAGTGAGGCCATACAATAGGGCCCCTATGATACATATGAAGAATATTAATATGATAAATTTTAATTCTTTATAATTATGATGTAATAAAAACTGAATACAAAAAATAATATACAATTAATTGATGCATAATATACCTATTGTAAAACCCCACGAGTTCTCTTTTGCATATTTTTTTTTGCATTTGGTTATTTATTCTTTTTAAGTTTTTTTTTTTTAATTATGTTGTGTCTTTTCTTTATGGGATTATACTGTTTCTAAGATAGCAGAAACATAAAAATATTTATTAAAGGATGAAAAAGACATTAAAAAAATAATGGATTAATTAAGAAGCTACTTTTTTATTTTAACAAATCAGGAGAAAAATAGCCTACTAAGATTTAAACCATCACCTTTGAGGTTTTGGTATCATCGCAAGCCGCTAGAGCACTGAAGTACTCCCTCTGTCCCAATTTGTTTGCTCACTACGAAACTACGTGCAATTTTCAAACTAAAAATTAATTTATTTATCAAAATAATTTTTGAATTTTTTTTGCACCGTATTAAAGTTTTCAATGAGATCTATCAAACACGATCCACATTGATTAGAAAATTATTTTTGCAAGTATATTATTTTTTAGTTTGAAAATTGCACGTAGTTTCGTAGTGAGCAAACAAATTGGGACGGAGGGAGTACTATATTTCTATACTATAGTACAAACTTGCAACCAAGATGGACGTCTTTATTACTCGGCCTCTCCTATATCCTAACCAAAGTTTAGGTCCCATCGCATGTCCGGGGAGCGCTAAAGAGTTGGTTTGGTATCACAAATTAAAGTGGTTAACTAGGTGAGAAAATTCAAATACTCCCTCCGTTCCAATTTTATAGTCTTTTTTTTGGATTTCAACTTAGGGGTTGTTCTCCAATGAATTTTATAACGATTTGATAAAATCATACCATTGATTTTATCCATTCTGCAAAAGATTTCATAAAATTGCAAAAATGGGAGATTTTATGGAATCTTTTGCAGAATAGACAAAATCAAGGGTATGATTTTATCAAATCTTCATAAAATCCATTGGAGAACAACCCCTTAATAAGGGGACATAATCATTGTATATTTGAAAACATATTTTTCTTATTTTACCCTTCAATCATTACACTTTCTTACTTTTATATTACTTTTATATTACAGTAAAACGTGGAGAGAGAGAGAGAGAGAGAGAGAGAGAGAGAGAGAGAGAGAGAGAGAGAGAGAGAGAGAGAGAGAGAGAGAGAGAGAGAGAGGTTATGCCGCGTCGTATTCTTTTGGTCCACCGAATATTTCTTTTGCTTCCTCGGAAGAGCGTCGCACTCTTTGGTCCCCCCGCATGTTTCTTTTGTTTCCTCAGAAGAGTTGGGACTTGGAAGAATGGCCGGTGGAGACACATCGCTTTCCAGGGCTCATTTCGGGATCTCACACGAATAATTGAAATTGTTCATTAATTTTAAAATTTAGCTCAATCGGATAAATCTAAATACTTGATCCAAACATTTAATTTTTTATTCAGTGCCATTAAAAATTGAAAGATTGGATCAAGGGGTGTTTGAGAGCCTCATTTTTCAATTCTTGTCATTTTGGCTTTTTAGATTACAACCAGAATATATTTATAAATTTGTAGAGTGTTGGAGATATATGTGTAGAATAGATTTTGAAATAGGATTAGAGTTTGGGAGATATATGCATAATCATTCTGTAAGTTTTTTTGTTTATCAAAATGAGGAAAGTGAAAAATGAAAAGTCAAAAAACTTCTCCCCCTTACTTCTCACTTCTCTTCTCTAAACCCAAAAACCAAAAACTTATTTCCCCGGAATGTGTTATGCATGTGGTGTGTCAAACACTAAAAAGTAGTAGAAAATGGAAAAATGAAATGCAATAAGTGGCCTCCCAAACACACCCTCAGAGTTATCCGATTGAGTTAAATTTTATTTTTTCTACAGGACAACTCAAAAACTTATTTCTAAGTTAATAAACAGCTCGAATTATTTATGTGAGGCTCCAAAGTGGGTCCCATAAAGCGACTATGCGCATAATTTTTTCCGCAAGTTCTACTAACACTGTTTTTCTGATCGAGGAGTGCCACTAACAAACATTTTACACAAACAATATGCACAACATATCTAGGTAGCACTATATCGTTCGGCAATGGATGATACTCCCTCTATTCGGATTTGTTAGTCCGTTTTGACGATTCCAATTTTTTTGTCCATTACATTTTAGTTTGTTTATTACCTTTTGAATATATTTATTTCCCCATACTTTGACTTTTGAAAATGGACAAATATTTTGAAACTTGGAAAAATATATTTGTGGACAAACAAATTCAAATGAGGAAAGTAAAAAATGTAGAATGTATTTTGAAATAGGATTAGAGTTTGGGAAATACGTGCATAATACATTCTGTAAGTTTTTTTGTTAATTAAAATGAGGAAAGTGAAAAATGAGAGGTCAAAAAGCTCATCTCCCCTTACTTTTCACTTCCCCTGAATGTGTTATGCATCTGGTGTGTCAAACACTAAAAAGTAGTAGAAAATGAGAAACTGAAAATGCAATAACTGGCCTCCCAAACACTTAGAGTTATCCGATTGAGTTATTTTTATTTTTATTTTTATTTTTGCGGGGGAACTCAAAAAACTTATGTCAAAATTACTAATAAACAGCTCGAATTGTTCATGTGAGGCTCAAAGTGGGTCCCATAAAGCGACTATGCACATAATTTTTTCCGAAAGTTCTACTAACAGTGTTTTTCTGATCGAGGAGTGCCACTACAAACATTTTACACAAACTACATGCACAACATATCTAGGTAGCACTATATCGTTCGGCAATGGATGATACTCCATCTATTCGGATTTCAATTTTTTTCCATTACTTTTTAGTTTGTTCAATATCTTTTGAATTTATTTATTTTTCATATTTTATACTTTAACTTTTAAAAATAGATAAATATTTTGAGATTTGAAAAAATATATTTGTGGCAAATAAATTCGGACGGAGGGAGTATATCATTTTAGTTTGTACATTGTCGAGAAATGTAATGCCACATAAATATGTGGGTGTTACTAGACTTCCCCTTCTCTCATCGTTCAATTATTGGAGTTTGGTTTGAGAACAAAAGCAAAGTACGGTGAAAAAGTTTGGTGGAACCCACTTCTTTGGATAATACCCAAAGGCATTGGGCTTCCCTGTAGTCGGGTCTCCAAATTATTGGAGTATTTTTTTTTTCTGAATTGCCAACATATATTTTTTGTCTTTTTGGCACACTCCAAATACCCATCTGGGACTGCAGTTTTACATCGTGGGGCCACCACAGTCTTGCTGCACTCTTGCATGTACTACTCCTATAATTTAGGTTCTTCCTTTTTACATTGTTTTATACCTTTTGATTTTTGTCATTATTTTAAAAAAAATCGTATTTATTAATTTTTCGTCAAATTTTTACGTTCGGTGAATTGTCTCAACAAGAGAAATTAAAAAAATATTAAATTATTGTTGAAACTCGAATAAATATAAAATTCAAAACGTACAAAATTATAAAAAGGTCACCCAAATAAATTATGTGGAACCAGTGGCGGACGCATGATTATGATTTTCGCCTAATTTGCGGGGACCACTCTTCAGTAATATTATAAAAAAATCTAAAAATATATTAAAAATATGTAGAAATTTGAGGGGAGTGCAGGGGCCGAACACCCTCCTAGCACCCCCTTGTCCGCCCCTGTGTGGAACAACTCCAAATTTATATAACAATTTGTTACAATCACAGAAACTTATTAGGAGTACGAGAACAGAGTACTAGTTCTTGTCTCGTTGGCTAATACTACAAAATTACTTGGACTAGCATCTAAAGCCACAGGTCTTAGGTTGCAGGATTAGAGGGACAAATACTTATACCAACTTTTGTACAAGGGGAAATGATTTTGACACCCCAAATATTGCTAATTATACTTTAATTTTTGTCTTTTACTACTCCAGTAAATATGTTATTTGTATTTTAAACAAAAAAAAAACAAGTATTACAATATGATTATCAAAAAGTGGAGTGCCAAAATTAATTACCTTGTATAAACTCTCTTATTTGAAGTTTGTAGGTCCAAACACTCATAAGTATGCCTCATTAATAATTGTCGGTACAAGTATTGGAGAGCACAAGTATTTGTGTCTACATATTTTCTCTTAATCTAAAACCTAATTATGTTAAGGGTCCATTTCTTTCCAATTATCCATTTTAAGAAAAATAAATAATTTTGAAAAATTTTATTCGATGTGATTGGTCTGGTGATTATGGGCTTAGGACTAAGGGCTCGGTTGGATGAGGAATTAATTTCGGGTGGTTAAAATTTGGAGGGGGATAAAATAGTATGTGGTATTATTTTTGGAGGTTGGGCTACAATGATGTGATTTTTATGAAGTATTGATAAAAAAAGTAGTTGGTTTGGATAGGGAATTAAAAAAAATGGGGATAAAATAGTATTTGGTTTGGATGAGAGATAAAATGAGGGGATAATGTTGTTTTGTAGTTGAAATGGGGGAGGAGAGGGGATAAAACAAGCCTTATCAGGCCGGATTATTTTTGGTGGGCACCTTGAAACCCATCTAAATTATATCCGCTTGCGCCCCCTTTAGGCCGGATTAAATCAGAATAGGGAAAGCTTATCCTTTGTGCATCAAACCAAGCCAAACCTTTGCAGATCAAGCCCTTATCTGGGTAGATAATTATCCGGCTCCCTTTTACCACATCCAATCGACCCCTAAGGGGTTTACTCCATCCTGAGTCTTCTCCTTGGTAGCAACTCTTGAGCCAACTTCCACCCCACCTAGAAATGTGTAAAAATATATAAGAGAAGCTGTAGGGATTAGTTAGAGGTGCGGGCAAACTAAACCGAAAGACTAGGGATGACCTTTAAGATCATCAATTTAGATTATGAATGTGGGCCCTATGGTCGATCGGAATTGCAGAGAAATCAACGACTTGTCGAACTGGGGCGAAAGTTACACTACGCCAAAAATGCTATTACCGACAGTAAAAAACCGCCTGTTAAAGGCATGAAAACGACAGCTGATACTTTTACTGGTGGTCGCGACGACTGCCGTCTACACGGCAGTCGTGAATGAAAAATTACTATTACCGGCGGTCTTATTAAAGCCGGTAAATGTTTTGTCGAAAAAAATTATTTGTATCGAGATTTGAACCCGTAACCCTTTCTATGGAGCCCTGACACTTAACCACCTAACTACACAAAGCTTTTGGCTTTATTTGGAAAGTAATTACTATTTATATTATACTCACTATTATTACCGGCGATTTTTTTATTTACCGCTGTTAATAATTATCTTTGCCGGCAGTTTTATGTTACCGCCAGATTTGAACTCGTAACCCTTTCTATGGAGCCCTGACACTTAACCACCTAACTACACAAAGTTTTACTGATATTTTCATTACCGCCGCTAATAGTGCTTTTGCCGGCTATTTGTCGTTAATGCTGGTAATAACACCCTTTACCGGCATTTTTCATTACCTCTGGTAAATATCATATTTGGCCTTGTGTTAAGAGAATGGGGAGTTGCACATATCATCCCTACTTTTCGAAATATAAAAAAATTTACTTGCTTACTCGGACAATTCGTATACATTCATTGAAAAGATTACACATTGAAAGTTGACTTAAAATCTATTTTAGACGATTTTCAGGATTTGAAAAATATCGAGTACGTTCTACTTTGATAGATGGTTAAATAATTTTCGTTTCATATTGATGAATGATTTAACTTAAAAACTTTTGGACTTTTTTTGATGGTATCATAATCTTAAACCATATCTACTTTTTCTTGGGTACTAAATCCATTAATTTTAGATTTATTACTCCCTCCGTCCCATTTTGATAGTTCCACTTGGAAATTCCAATTTTTTAAGGGAACATAATGATTACATCAAAAAATATTTAACTTTCCATTTATGCCCTCTCAAAATGTGATTTGATTGATGTAGATAGTTCTACTTTAATTTAAATAAAAGGATAATAATGTCATTTTACTAAGTTTCTATGGCTTATTTTAGAAAGTGAACTTACATTTTGGAACGTCCCAAAATAAAATAATGAACTATCAAAATAGGTCGGAGGGAGTATTTAATAATTTTATTATGAATGATCCATTTATTCTAATTTAGCTGCACTGAAATCAACTCCTTGACTGCATCCCTGCTGCCAAAGCTGCAAAAGGGTGAGTTGGCCGGGGGCCTGTGTGTTCATGGATTCAATAATGACCCCCTGAATCCCTCTGTGGAAAATCGTAGGGAGCTTCTTGCATACTGCCAAATAGAGCCTTCAATGCGGTATGGACCAAACCCCTTTTTGTCACTCTCACCTTTCCAAGTGCTATGTTAGATGAGCATTAAGTTATTGCCTTTCACAAGTTTGCATGTTCCGAGTCTTTGGAGTTATTATAGATTTTGTTCGATCGTTAATTTGAAGACCCAAAATTAATCGAGGTTTGCGTACGTTGATTCGAAAATTTGGTTATAAAAGGACCAAAAAAAGTGCTAGATATAAGAGGCAAATGCATGTTTTGGGGCGCTGCCGGCTCAAGCGAGAAACTCTCACAATTATAAGGTTCCCAAATCCATTGGTCTTACGTGACACAGGTCAATTCAATGTAACTTTAACTTGATTCAATAACAAAAGTAATGATTTTCGAGAGATTGGTTAGGATGAGTTTCTCATTTGATTTTATAAGATTCCCATAAAATCAAATAGGTGATTTTAGCAAATGAGTAAATCATTTGCTAAAATCTACTCATTTGCTAAAATCAACCCATTTTAGCAAATAAAATAGATTGATTTTGGCAAATTACTTACTCATTTGCTAAAATTTTCCAAAATCAGCCATATATTTGATAAATCAAATGGGAAACCTAGCCTAAGTTACATCAAAGTTTAACAATTCAGTGTGCAAACCGATCCATTTTTTAGACGCCAAGATGTACTTTCAAGTCACCCTGACACCGAAGAACCCTCACTAGTCACTACAAGGTTCCCGAATCCATTGTTCCATTTTTCTTACGCGACACAAGTCAATTCAATGCAACTTAACTTGATTGAGTGACAAGTAATGGTTTTCGAAAGGTGATTGAATGACAAGTAATGGTTTTCGAAAGGTTGGAAGTTTAACAATTTAAAGTGCAAACCAGTCCATTTTTTAGGCCCCAATATGTACTTTTCAAGTCCAAATGAAAAATTAGAATTGTCGTTTTGTTTTTTATTGGCTAAGTGATAATTTGTCGTTAATAAGTATGAGTGAGGAAAAAGACCGTCAAATAGCGAATTCAGTCCAAACTCCAAACCAAGTTTGATTTGGTTTTTTAGTACTGTGGTTCGGTCTTGA
Source organism: Gaultheria prostrata (assembly GCA_036023075.1). Taxonomy (NCBI): domain Eukaryota; kingdom Viridiplantae; phylum Streptophyta; class Magnoliopsida; order Ericales; family Ericaceae; genus Gaultheria; species Gaultheria prostrata. The sequence goes on along the minus strand of JAXBDA010000099.1, from coordinate 110,154 downwards.
ATTTAAAAAATCCAAAATTGTGGTAAATTAATGATTCTATAATGCAGAGTTAAGTTAGCTATTCCGGTTTCAAACCGATTCAAACCGTATCTATATACATATAGAATTACCCTACATAGATACAGCACTACGTGGACTCTTTTTTTTTCATCCTCAATTGATTTCATAGTCTAATGCTCCATTATACTACCCTATTCTTTCAGCGCCAAGATTAGTTCCTGACACTAAATATTTCATAGTATGGACTTAGTCAATTAATCTCCTAATCTTTTTGCTCCGTAATTAATTTTCCGACCCAATTCCTTCATTACAGTGCCTTAAAACTACTTCATTTTATGAGAGATAATTGGTATTCTACTTGTGGTTGTGTCAGTGAGTTTCGGTGATTTCAATAGAATTAATTTTAATACAAGTTTGGGTTACAATTATATCTACAATTTTAAGTATGTTAAACAATTTATGAAGATCATATCTCAATTTCAAGTGAACCTTTATTTCCAAATCGAAACCGAACCGTGTTTTAATGGTTTCGATTTATGAATTTATGGGTTTGGTTCTTGATTTTTCATAATCCATATGTAGTGGTTAGGTTATGTTCCACAAATTGACCTTTTTTTTTTTGGTACACTAGAAAGGAAAGAAAAACAACTACACCCTCTCAAAACGCTACTGCTCCCATGTTCGCCTCCAAGAGAGGGATGACTTCAGTAGGCGGATTAATGTGGGTCACCATTTTATCGTTTTGGTCAGCTTCCGCAACTTTGTTCCCCTTCCGTAATAAGTCAGTGGAATTGGCTTATTGAGTGAAATTGGATTGAGGTATTTGTGGAAGAATGACTTATCTCGTAAAACGCAACAAGGTCTGGTTTCCTAGTTTTAGCCAAATTGTTTCCCAAAAAAAATTAAAAATTGATGCGTGTGAGGGGGTTGACATGTAACTTTTAGCCCATTTTGGCTATAAATTGGAAACCATGCGTAGCAGTCAATTTTAAGAATAAATCAATTTTGTCGAGCATGATCTTAGTTTATTGTAAAACCGAACTAATCTAATTCATTGTGCTCCTCCTATTAATAAGCACTCACTGCTATTTTTTCTAATTTTTTATAACCAAATATACAGGTAAATGTCTAGGTCAATTTTTACACATCTCAATTAATTATGAGAAAATAATCTTACATCCACTAATGAGGGGCCCATTGTATAGACTGGCCCCAAATTGATCACTCACTGCTACTAATAATCCAGAAAGAGAAATGAAACTGACTGGGCAGTTACTTTCTACCCAAATCTACTGCAAGATTTTGCAGACAAATCCCATTATTACTTCTCCAATTTCAAAAATTATTACGCATCTTTATTCTCTACTGCTCCTATAGTCCTATATACTATCCAGAAAATGTATGAAATCTTTAACTACACATCTAAATTCCGAACCCCGAAGTCCCCCAAAAAAGTCACGTTGAAACCCTAGTTTAAGTCCATTTTCCAAAGATATAAATTTAGTGTATTACGTTTACTTCTTTAACAAAACCCTATAGCAAATGTAAAGAAGAAGAAAAAATAGGAGTAGTAAAGAAGATGATGTAGCAACAATGCTCATTTTTTAAAGTGGTGGTTTACTTCTTACGGGGATAAAAAAGAAGAGTGTAATTAAATAATCATCATTCTTGTGAACACTAACGTAAGTTTTCATCCCACTTACTTTTCGGAATTATGTTTTAATCCTTATAAGTATTATTTTTTTCCTTTTATTATGGTATCGTATCGGTATATATAAGTTTCCTAATTTAGTGGCGTTGCATTATTATTCCTTACCGCTAATTAGGGAATTCAAAAAATTAGGAAATTCATAAAGGGATTGCATATGTATATAAGTATATATTATTTCCTAAAATATTGAGATTGTATGGACTCTTTAAATAAGTGGGGAAACTCAAATCATGGGATGATCTTCCTCCACCTTCCATAAATAAGGGGATCTACATATTTTTACCATGACTGTTGAGTGATAGATCATATCTATCGTATTAACCTATTTCTTTTTAAAATTATTATGTTTATTGGTATGTACTATAATTATTTTTCAACAATTTTGTGAAAAATAAGAAGAAGAATATATTAAGTCCAAGTGGAGCTCAACCCCTGAGGCCCAATGGCTCGAGAATCCAGAAAGGCCAGGTAGTTTGGTTGAACTGAGTTAATCGTCAAATCGAATGGTTCGGACTGATAGGAAACGTCTCGGACACTACTCCGACATGATGGCATACCAGCTGAATCCTAATCAATTCAATCGAGTCGTATAAACCAGATAAACCTGAGACCACTTGCGGAATCTACGGAAGGCGGTTCAGCCATATCTGGGTAATTGCCTTATCAAGTGCGTCATTAATGACGTCACCTGAAGTGGTTACCGTGCGTATCTAGCTCGTGACAACTTGAGGAGCAAGTTAAGATCATAGGTACAATGATAAACCCTTAGACACACAACTATTCACTACATATACTCTGCACTTCCTCTCTCAAGCAAGTACTCATTAGACCATCGGAGTGCATTCTCGGTCATCTTTCGACCGGGCTGGCACGAAGGTCGAGCGTTACTTGCACATGGAGTTCAAGGGTTCAGGAGTACTCATTAGATTATCGGAGTGCATTCTCGGTCATCTTCCGACCGGGCTTGGCACTAAGGTTGAGCGTTACTTGCACAAGGAGTTCAAGGGTTCAGGCGAGTTCACTCTTCTACCTAGAGGTTCAGTTAAGTAAGACTTTCGGGATGACGGTCACCACATCCACCAAATCATGCTAAGTATGGTGGAAATTTATGACACGACACGATAACAGGACACAAAGTTAGCGGTTTAGTATTGAATATTTCTGACACGAAACATGTATATGACACGACCTGAAAACATGGTTGGTAAATAGGTCGGGTTCGAGTTTAATCCGCATAACCCAAGAATGACACGAATTAATATGTTCGTCTATTCGTGTCAATACGGTAACCCGATAATGAAATGAATTAACAAGAATTAACCTGCGTAATGTGTCAATTCGTGCCGTGTTCGAGTCACATTTGGTTAAACAAGTCGTTTCCAAGTTAATCAGTGTCATGTTCAGATTGATATGATTAATAATAATAGGTTGTGTTAAGGTTCGATTTCTTGACACAATTAGTTAAACAAATCGTGTTCGAGTTGAGAATTTTTTGACACACCCAATTTGACACGATACAAATATGACACAATGTCCAGCCTAATGCTAAGTACCCTTGCGTCTAATGGATGTTGTATCTTATAGAGTGGACTTATCCACAAAACCTCGGCAGGTTGAATAGTCAACGTTAGAAGTCTATAACAGAAACCTTTGGAATGGTTAAATGCGGTAAATATATGGGTACCGACCAAATGGGGATAGACCACGTACCGACGGCACTGACGACTCCCGTGTTGGTCTCAAACGGCCAATCCGAGCCGTTCATCGTGCTCAAAATAAAAATCAGAGTGGGTCTTCGCGGGAACCGAGGCCATCGGACTACTGTAAGTGTTCGATCCAAAATCACCTCATTTCGTGCAAAGTGAACGGCTCGGATTGGCCGTTTGGGATCCACACGGGGTTGCCGACGCCGTCGGTACGTGGTCGGTCCTCCTTTGGTCGGTACATATGGCATTGTTCGGCTAAATGTTGCTTTATCTTTAGCAATCTATTATACTACAGTTATTTAAGCAGTTTATTTTAGGAAGTATATCCATTAATACTTTGAACACACCAAGTTAGGCATGGAGGAATCAGGATTTGCCCAATTCTGCACCTCAATAATCAAGAATATTATGGGTATAGGGATATGGATATGTGAAGATTGAGAGAGACAGAGAGAGGGAACAGAAAAGGTGTTAAAAACGACAGTTGAAGTGCCCGAAATTAGTACTCCTATTCTGTAAAGCTTCAGTAAGGTCCAATTTCAAAAAGAAAGGAAAAAAAAAGAAGAAGAGCTTCTGTGAGAGCCCCGAGGGCCAAAACTCAAAAGTACTCATCTTTCTCTCTCTCTCTCTCTCTCTCTCTCTCCCCTGTGCTTCTGCTCCTGTTCTCCATTATTTTTGACAGTCTATTCAAAAAAGGAGTCTAAAGCTGGCATGGCCCATTGTCAGAGTTCTACTTTTCCCTACACCCCCACCACCGTCATTTTCCCAAAATAAACTCTCCCCCTCCATCTAACCCATACCTCTCCCATACCCATTAACCCCTTCTCTCTCTCTTTCTCTCTCTCATGATTTTACCGACGAAGACTGCAATGAATGGACACTAGACAACAACACAAACGGAGATGGGTTCGAGCTCTTCTCCCTCTGATTCACTCAACGGCTTGAAATTTGGCCAGAAAATCTACTTTGAGGATGTGGGTTTTGGAGCTCCGGCCAAATCCGGTGGTGGGTCGTCGTCATCTTCAGTTGCCGGTGGCGGCTCTGGCGGGAAGGCATCGCCGACGAAGAAGGGGAGGAGTGGGGTTGTTCAGGCTAGGTGTCAGGTTGAAGGGTGTAAAGTAGATCTGAGTGATGCTAAAGCTTATTATTCTAGGCACAAAGTGTGTGGTGTGCATTCAAAGTCACCTGTGGTTACTGTTGCTGGTCTTGAGCAAAGGTTTTGCCAGCAGTGCAGCAGGTCAGCTAGTTCTTTTTACCCTTATTTTTAATTTTAAAGTACTCCATATATGCATTTGTTAGTACATGCTTGTAAATAGAAAGATTTCTTGATTATAATATGGAGTTGTTTATTGGTTAGGTAGTTCTTGACTATAAAGGGGGCTATTTGCTTCTTCTGGTTTTGATTAGTCTAATGTAGTTAGGGGTTTTGTTTTATCTTGTAATTTGGTTTTGGGTGCTTGTTTTCATTTGTATTTAGATTATTATGATACCTCATTCTTTTCATCTATTCTATTGAGTTGTGTTTTGGTGTTTGCGGCTGGTGATTATTGTCTATTGTTTTGGTATTTTGGAGTACAAAGGGGAGTATTTGCTCGAGTAGGTTTTAATTCATGTTATTGCAAGGGGTTTAGTTGTTTATTGAAATTTGGTTTTTGATGTTTTTGTGTGTTATGTTTGGATAATAATGCTTGACCTGATGCTTCACATATATGGACTTACACAGATTTCTTGATTGTATAATTGAGTGTCGTTTACAGTGGTTTTCGATTATTGTTGATGTAGTCTTTATGATAACTGGGCCTATTTTGTTGTTTTGATTTTAGTTCTTCCGACTAAGGATTTTGTTGTTTCTCGTGATTGGGTCTTTGGTGCTTGTATTTGTTAAGTTTGGATGGTTGTGCTAGACCTGATTCAAGCAGGAGTTGAGTTATTATTTTTGGGTCTTTTTATGGGATTGGGATTGTTGAGGGACGTTTAATGTGCCTAATCACAGAATAGAAATAGTCACACGAGAAGAACAGGAAGAATGAAATAGTTACATTTAGTCCTGGGAACTTTGAATACATTTGTTTAGTCTCTGGGACTTCATCCTGAGTAAGCCGGGGTACATCTAGTCCGTCTACCATATGAAATAGTTTGGAGGTGAAGGTGAGCAATGAAATAGCTAGTAACAACGAATGAGGGATATAAGAAACTATGCTCATAAGTTTTACCTCTCAGGTCTCGAATGGAACCATGTCTTGTCTTTTGCTATCTTTTTTGCCATTGAATTTTTTATGCTCCTAATGTTTTGGCCTTTGGGGCATCCCGGCAATTATATACCTGCTAATCCGACGTCCACCCCTCCTCATATTGTGCCGGAATGGTACGGATATATGCCATTCTTCATAGTCTACCTGACAAATTAATTGGAGAGGAATATTCTCCAAAGATTTGTTCCTAAAAAGCAGGTTTTCCGTGAGACCTCACAAATTTGAGCTGGTGTGCTTGCCTAGCCATATGTGTCTGTCTATATATATATTGAGGTTGGTTTCTGAAATTGGTGTTTCTATAATGATCTAACCTAATAAAATTTAGGGTCTTGCTAACCTCCACCCAATTGCTGGAGGATAATATGATAATATGCATATAATGACAAACTAGTTCGGATATCAATGCACATTCACGGATATCAATAAACTTTCACGGATATTAAATGCTTTTCTCGGATATCTATGCACTTTTTACTTATTATCCTCCACCTATTGGGTAAAGGTTAGCATTGTCCCAACATTTAAAGTGAGTTATTGTGGCTTTCATTCAGTTTCTGTTTGGGATTTATCTTGTTATGCTGGCATAGTTATTACTGGCTTTAAAACTTTGATGATGATTCTGTTTAATGGATGCTAGATAGGAATAAAATGACTTTGTTTGCCATTTCTGGAATATTGGAAGGAGAAATTAGGAAGGATTTAGAAGTAGTTTTGAGGAAGATGAAGAGGTTTCGTGAGGGGGATGAGGATACCTATCTAGTGGACTTGGTTTGGATAAGGTAGATATTGTGGCCCAAAGATGATGCCAATATCTCTAACCATCAGTTTGTAATACAATTAGTGCTTTCTGCTTTTTGTTCACATTTTCTTTGACGGGCCATAAAAAGAGGTTTATAGTGGCCTGTAAGGTATTGGGTAAAGGATTTTGGGTACTTTATGGTTCTAGTTGTAAAAAGCCTCCTTTAGTTTTCTCAGGAAAAAAAAAATTTCCCACAAAAATTCCTGTTCCCCGTGGGAGAGGATGTGAACTACCAATGACTTTGAAATAGATTGTAATGGAGCAGGAAATGGATGATGTTGGCCCTTGGTACTTTTTCTTGTTTTTGTTAATTTTGAATTTGTCAACATTTGTATCATATGCCTTTGTTTTCACATACTTGTACTTGCTTAATTAGTCACAAACCGACAGCAAGAGAGAACTAAGGGGGTGTTTCACTAAAGGGTTTTTTGGGTTTTTAGTTTTTTAGACCTTTAGTTGTAGTTTAAATCTACAACTTGTTCCACTAAAATGTTGGTTTTTTGGTAAAAAAATCAGAAATTGGTTTTTTGGTTTATTCATTTTGTCTTTATTAAAAAAAAATTGCATTTATTAGTTTTGCGTCAATTTTTTGTGGTTTATTGGTTCTTCTCTACGAGTCGAATCTAACAAGTATGAAATTATAGTGAAATTAATTATTTTTTGAATAAAGCAAAATTAAACCAATAAACCACGTATTTTTGGCTTTATTAAAAAAAAATTTAGTTTTGACTATGATTTTATACTCTTTAGATTCGTCTCGTCGAGAGGAACCAATAAACCACAAAAATTTGATGCAAAATTAACATTTGCTTTTTTTTGAATAAAGACAAAATGAATAAACAAAAAAATAGGTTTAGTGGAATAGAGTGGTTTTAAAGTTAAAACAAAACCAGTTTTTTTGGGAAGTTTTTTGTTAGTGGAATAAAATGGTTTTTTGAGTTAAAACAAAACCAGTTTTTTTTTAGCGGAACACCCCCTAAGCGTTACATCATTCTATCCATTATTTTCTTGACTTGAATCCTATCAGACCTGATTCTTTACATCGGTTCTATTGAATTGTTTTTTATTGTTTGTGGCTGTTGATTATTGTTTATTTATTGGTACTCTTGAGCATAAAGGGGAATATTTGCTAGAGTAGGTTGCAATTCCTAGTTATTGTGAGGGGTTTTGTTGTTTGTTGTAATCGGTTTTTTGGTGCTTGCATTTATTATGTTTTGATTATATTTCTGGACCTGATGGTTTACATATTTGACGTATACAGATTTCTTGATTGTGTAATTGAATCGTCTTTTACAGTGGCTGTTAGTTTATTCTGTTCTTGATTATAAAGGGGCTATTTTGTTGTTTTGGTTTTAGTTCTTCTGTAATCTGAGGGTTTTTTTGCTTCGTGTTATTGGGTCTTTTGTGCTTGTTTTGTTAAATTTGGATAGTTTTTGTAGACCTTATTGGAGGTGGAGATTCTTGAGTTATTTTTGGATCTTTTTGTGGGATAGGGGAAGTTCCAACATTTGGTTGCTGTTTTCACTGATAAGAGGATCAAATGTGGGATCCAATGAATTACTAGTATTTTTGTTTGTTGACGAGGGTGTCTGGACTTGATCATGAGTAATTGTGTGGTACCTTGACTTCCTGTCCCACATGTCATGTTATGACTGGGTAGTCTGGAAGTGAACTGATGTATGGAATAGTTACTAATAATGAGTGAGCAGTCCAAGAAATAATGCTCTTGAGGCTTTCCTCTCAGGTCTCCAATGCAACCATGTATTGTAATTGGAGAGGAATTCTCTCTCCAATGATTTGTTCCTGAAAGCAGGTATTTTATGAAACCTCACAAATATGAGCTGGTGTGCTGTCCTAGCCCTATGTATATGTTTATATGCGTTGAAGTTGGTTTCTGAACTAGTATATCTGTAATGGTATAACCTAATATTTAAGTGAGTTATTGTGGCTTTTGCACACTTGCTTTGAGGGGGTTACTTTTGATGCTGCAACAATTATGCTATGGATTTCAACACTTCAATGATAAATTATGTTGAATTGGATGCAAGAATGGGAAAAAATGACATTGTTTGCGATTTCTGAATATTGATATGAGATATTAACAAAGATTTGGATTTAGTGTTGAGGAAAATGAGGTTTCATTAGGTGAATAAGGACACCTATCCAGGGTACTTGGTGTAGGGAACGTACACGTTGTGGCCGAAGATGATGCCAAGATTTCCAAGTATTAGTTGGTAATACAACATTCACATTTCTTTGACAGGGATCATAAAGAGGTTGTCACTGACCCGAAAGGTATTAGGTAGACAAATTTGGGTACTCCGTGGTTTTTTAGTAATGCACCATCAGAAGTGGTTGTTTGCAATGGTAGTTCATCTGAATCTTGTGTGCTTCCTAATAATTCTGTATGATTGATCTGGAACCCTTGGTTTAGCACATTGTTCAGTAGGCTGATTTTCTTTAGTGTTGGTAGTGTATTAATGTTATAACTGCTCTTTGGTAGCTATGAAGCATGGATACGGACACGGGATACTGATACTACAGATATGGCCGATATGCAAAAATGTAAAAAAATAGGATACGGATACGACCAATGGGGATAAACTAACTTGGGAGTCACGAATTAGTTTAAGGCCCATTAGCCAGTTGGCCCAGTCCATAGTATACTGATACGCAAACGTGAAAAGGTAAGATATTACTTTCGTCTGACTATTTTTTTTTAATTACATAAAAAGTAACTGCAATTTGAGAAAACTAATTTTATCTCCCATATGTATCCTCTTGCTCTCTATGCTACAAATATCATATCACAATTGCATAAAGGTTCGGATGTGCAATTTAGTGTCCTTGAAAGTATTAGATATGCACACACAAGGTATCTGAGGCGTATAGGTATCCAATAGGGATGAAGTAAGAATCCGTACTAAATATTTGAGTCGACTATCTTTTCCCCCTGTTTTTGGACCAGCCAAGGACTTTTTAATATATTCATTCATGGTTGGAGAGGCAGTAGTATTTGCTTTAGATTGGAGTCTTGCAAATAGAAGTGTAGATAACTCTAAAATTATAGGACCATTTTTGTCCCATCTTAGCTATAGTAGCGATTGGTTGGATGGTTTCGTATGCAATGGGAAACCAAATTAGGTCATCTTAATTTGTTCTGGATGTAAAATTGTTTATGTTCTACTTTTAAAGTGGCCTTTGGAGTTTCACCTATTTGGAATTTGAACATGGAACTTAGGAGCAAAAGCAGGGTTGAACATGACAGGCTTCCTTTGATAAAGCTATAAATAAAGGTTTGTTTTTACCTGAAAGTGGATTTGTTCTTTCCATCACCTTTTTCATCTAATCGAATGGTAACAAAATTGGATAGAAGATTGTTTCGGAACCTAAAACTTAATTACTTTCAGAGAATCAAAGTTATACCTTGGGTTTTCTTTTCCTAATCTTCTCCGGATTTTTGGTGGAGGAAAAAACATACTGACTTGTGGTTAAGCTCAAGAAAAGTAAGTTTAAACCTGGACCCTTGTGCTTCTGCTGGCCAGTTTCTCTGGCTAAAAAAGCCTAGAACTGAAGTTTTCAACAGATATGCAAGTTATGGCCACATAGCAGATGTGGTTTAGGGGATCTGGTTTAGGGTTTTGAATGTAAGTATGTTTCGAACAAGATGATGACAGAGGAAACGTAATGAAAATTACACTTGTGTACGGGTGCAAATTGAAGTATTATATTTCTTGATTGTTTTGTATTAAATTCCTTTTCCAATAATCATTTTCTTTATTTATTTTTTGCTTTTTCCAGGCAGAAACAATCACAATTTGTTATCTTTCAATATACAGGTTCCATCAACTTCCTGAATTCGACCAAGGAAAACGAAGTTGCCGTAGACGCCTGGCAGGCCATAACGAGCGTAGGAGGAAGCCGCCACCTGGATCTCTAATGTCTTCCCAATATGGACGGCTTTCTTCATCTGTCTTCGGTTAATTCCTTTCAGATCCCATTATTTTTTTGTAGACTTTACGAAAAAGAAAGACTTTCTGGTCCTGTATGGTGGTGGTTTGTTTCAGAATTGGTTTTGCAGAACACTTTTCACTAATTTGCAGAACACTTTTCACTAATTTGTTTGGTTGACGGTTTTCTGAATTTATTTTATTAGTTTTTCTTGGGAAAGTAGTCCATTTTGTAGAGAATATCAACAAGATTTTCCAGTTCTCAAACATTTTTACTTACCACTGAATAAGATGTGGAAATAACTAGTGCTTTTGTCTTAAATACTTATTTCTGCAAAGTTTTATGCAAAAGAGATGGTGAAAACATTTGGCCTTGTTTTCGGAATTGCTTTACTTTTCTGGTAAAATTGTTCAATACTCTTGTTTACAGAAACCAGCAAAGGGGGAGGCTTTGTGATGGACTTCTCAACAGTCCCAAGGTACCCTGGGCGGGACGCATGGCCAACCACAAGAGCATCATCAGACCAAGTTTCCAGCAGTCAATCGACTCACACAGGGAAGTTCTTTCCAAACCCGTGGCCTAGTCAACCAGAAAACCCTCCTGCATCCGATCTTTTTCTGCAAGGTTCAACAAGTGGGACCCACTTCTCCTCCAGTCCCACCATTCCTTCGGGAGAATGTTTTGCTGGAGCCTCAGACTCTGGCTGTGCTCTCTCTCTTCTGTCAAATCAAACATGGGGCCAACGAGCCCGACCCACAAGTCTTGGGGGTAATCACTTCCCCCTAAATGCTGATGGCGATGCACCCATGGTTCAGTCAGCTTCTAGTCACGGTTCAGCCGTCAACCACTTCTCTAGCCCCACATGGGGTTTCAAGGGAAATGAAGTTGGTTCCGGTTCACACGATATGGTTCCTGATCTGGGCCTGAGTCAGATTTCGCAACCGGGTAACAATCCTTATTCGGGCGAGTACGAAGCCACTCAGCAGAGTGGAAGGCAATATGGCATGGAACTTGAGCAATCCCGTGGGGCTTATGGCTCTTCCTCTCAGCACATGAACTGGTCACTTTAAGTTTCGGTTTCGCTCTCTTTTAATAACCCATTGTCGGACAATGGTTGTATGTGTCTTTGTTTGTTGGGATAAACCCTAGTATGACTGAATTTCTTTCCTGTTTTTATGTGTGTGGAACTTAAAACTGATTTGCTGCTCTGTGTTTGTTTCTTGGGATAAACCCTAGGATGGCTCTGGACTTGTTTCCTGTTCTGTGTATGGCACCTGAAACTGATTAGCTGATTGTTTTTGTTTATTTTATTGGGATAAAGCCAAGATGATTGAATCTGTTTTCGGTTCTATGTTTTTTTCTAATGACGAAGGAACCATCTCACACTAGGGCCATTAATTGGACTCACCTATAGGGTGTAAACCTCAAGGCAACCGAAACTATCCATCGCCTCGGCCATTGGGTACACATGGTACCGCCCTGGAGAGGAGTTGAACCCTGCCCAAATCCAGGCAAAGCCCTTCCCGTTCCTCTGGGGCAAGCCCAAGGATTGTTTTTCAGTTCTCTGTTGTCCAACCTTGAACCCTGAAACTGCTTTGCTGTTGAATTGTAAAGGCTGAATTGCCCAAACAGGATTTTCCATGAATTTTTCATATATTTTTCTTCTTGTCATTTAAATCTGCGTAGTGTGTATTATCCATCGTTTGTGTGTGTCTCTGATAAGGCTGATAATTTCTCTGGCCCATCCCTGCCTCCGACCTTTGAAGCCTAATTGAAGTGGGTGTTTCTCAATCCCAAAAAATATTGGCGTGGGGATGGGTGGTACTTACTTTTCATGTTCCCTTTCAACCCAACTCACCTCCGATTATAATAATTGGTTTTTAATATATAGGTATATATGTAGATTTTATTTGTATAAAGACAAAGAAGAGTAGTGAAATATGAAATAACAAATCATAATTTCATTTCTTTTTATTCTCTGTTTTTATCTTTTTAGCTTTCATCACTCATCAATATTTTTTTCCTCATCAAAAACCCCTCAAGACAATAAAGAATGAAAACTAGAAATAATGGGGACCCAATAATTCTCTGACCCAATCCGTTCCGTTTGATGTTTGAAAAAAAGTAATCTCCCGGTCTTTTTACTATTGTCCCCAATTTCCGGTCAAAGTTTAGTCATTATTCAATTTATCTCGACGATAAAGATTTAAATAAAAAGATATGAAAATCACTTGAGACTAAAATAAATAAATAAATTCAATGTTCCAACTTACTTGTCATTTCTTTTATTTTTTCCGCAAAATATGTTCGTATCTGTTATTCCTCTTTCCAAGACGAACCAAATTGTAAATTCTTTTGGCAAAAATTAATTAATATAACAATTAATAACAAAAATAAGTACTTTTTCAAAAATCAATCCAAACTCACTCTTACTTTTACTCTTGTTTTTTTCCCTTCATTTATTTTGTGTTTTTTTTTATCACCGTGATTTTCTTAATGTCTACTTCTATTCAAATTGTATTTAATTGTGGAAGCCCATGCTTGTAGTAACAAATACTCCTTCATTCCAAAAAGTTTAGTCCATCACGAAAAAATATGTTATCATTCGTATAAATAATGCTCCCTTCCTCCCAAAATGATAGTCTCTTTTGGAAATGCGTGCCATTTTCAACGGCTTATATCTTTTAATTTTTAATACAGTAATTTTTATAATTTTGTATAATAGAATTAATTAAGATTTATCAAACAAGATCCATAATGTATATTTTTTGACGTTTACATTAAAAGATATAAGCGGTTGAAAATGTGAAATGGTACGCAATTCCAAAAGGAACTACTCATTTTGGGATGGAAGGAGTAAAACACTTCCGTCCATAAATTTTTTAATTTCTTAGCACCAAGTTATATAACTAATTGAGACGTTAAAATGGTGTAAACAAATTCAACTAATTATACATGAAACAATTTTATTATTCGAAAAATACACGTATTTTCGTGATAAACTTCCACACCAGCGATGGTCGAGCATGGCACGTGCTTCCGTAACGACTTCAACCGTTTTTTCTTTCCCGACTGCCGACTCATCAAGACTCTCTCTCTCTCTCTCTAACCGCTTCAGTACAAAGCTCTCTCCCCCTCCGCCTTCTCATTCTCTCTCTAAACCTCTCTCTCTCTCTCTCTCTAGTCTGATATACACTTGAACAGAGCGAAGCTTCTTCCAAGGTTAATCCCAAACCCTAATTCTCTAAACTTCAACTACAAACACAATTCTTGCATATACTGTATAACAATCGTTTCTTGATCACTGCATTTCATACATTTCAGTAGGTACCGTCGATTTCAGTAGTTATCGTCGATTTCTGTACTTAGTATCGATTTCAGTACAGTTCTTGTGCATACACACGTATATACATAGATATATGTTAGTGTACGCGCGTGCGCGCATGTGTGTCTGCGTGTAAGTTCATTGGGAGTAGTGCAAATCTAATTGCGTCGTTCTTGATTACGTATTGCCTTGAACGATTGACTAATCTTGATATCGTACAATCCTCTGTGTTTTTTCAGTGAAGTGCTGATAATACGAACGCATATCTTCGTATGTACGTTGGAAGAGTGAAAATGGCGAAGTGGTGTGTATGGTTATATCTCGCTGTAGTTGCCTTGTTCGCAGTTCTGGTACCGAAGGCCTCGGCTCACACCGACTATCTTGATGGTATTTCAATCAAATTACTCCTTCCTGAGTTTCTTCCGTTTTTTAAATCATTTTTCTGCAAATTGGTTGAGCACAATTGTTTGACGGTTATCAAATTGATTTCTTTTTTTCTTCTGATTTTAGGGTTTATCTTGTTAATAATGCTTCGTATCACAGTAATGTTGTTGACGAGTTGATGACTTTGTATAAATTTTGGTGGGCAAGATGCTATGTTCCTTGAATGGGATTATTACCATTTGAATGTGATTTGAAATTGTTGATTTGGGGAAAGGAACACATGTTGTTGATTTAGGGTAGGTAAACTGATATTTGACGATACTGATGGTAGGAGTTACTGAGCCCCTTATTTGTTTACAAGATTTGTTAAAGGAATGCAAAAGGGTAATGAAGTTGGCGTTAAATTATACGCTCTTGTTTTGTTGGACTAAGAAAATGGATAGACTTTTCAAAAAGATCCCGATATTGTTCTGTGACTCGTAACGATAAGAGGATGAGTAATTTCATTTCCTTATCCTTTCTTTTTATAAACCAGAGATCCAATCATGATATTGCTCCGATCAAAGACAAAAACATGACATTGCTGTTCAATGGACTTTGGTGCTTTACAAATCAGAGCCTCATTTTGTTTACCCTTATGTCACTTATAGCTTGGCTATCTAACCAGGATAGAAATAGTTGTTTAGTTTTTTAAGCGCATCCGCTGGAGGATTGCACTCGGATTCGTCTGTTGCTTGCAGAAATAAAAACTAGTTGTGGAGTGAAATTGACACTTTTGTTGTTTACGGTGACCATTCATGAAATTCGGTTTTTCAGTTCACTATTAAATTACCGGTTTAAATTGATTAAGTAAAAAGTCCAGATTATTGGCCCTCGAACTGTAGCAGTTGTGACCTCTTTAGTGTTAAAGAAGGTTTATGCTTTTGTGTATTCTATATTCTGTGTACGTAAACCAAACCAACTAGCACAATTTCTCATGCAGTCCTGGCTCTTCAAGATCTTTACGCTGCTCTGAACAGACCCCCTCAACTCAAGGGATGGAAATTTGGTGATGGGGACCCATGTGAAGAATCATGGACAGGAGTTTCATGTTTTGGATCATCAGTCATACTCATGTAATTACAGTTAAAGATCTTTAATGAATTAAATGTCAATCTGGTAAAAAATTAACGTGTTTCCCTGACTTATACAGTGAACTACGTGAGCTACAACTTACAGGAAATCTCGGTTTCCACCTCTCCAACCTCCACAATTTGAAACAGCTGTAAGAATTCCTGTACAATCTTCAAATAAAAGTATGGAAGGGTTAATCATACCTATTTTATCTCATATATGGTTCTTTATACTAGGGATGTTAGCTACAATAACATTCAGGGCGAAATTCCATACAACCTGCCCTTTAATGCCACACGCATGTAAGATTTTTGTTTTCAACTTGTATTGTACTGCATGCAGTGACTTCAATTCTATGTGATTGATTTGAATTATGTTTTTTTTTTTCTTTCTCTCCACCCTTTTTCTTTTCTTGTACTGGTTCTGTAAATGCAGAAATTTGGCTTGTAACAACTTCACAGCAAATATCCCATCCACCTTGACCTCCATGAGGAATCTTCGGCATCTGTGAGTTGTTTTTCCAATGATTGCCTAATTTTGCAGTTTTAGTTGGATCATCTTTTTTCATAAGTGTTTTTGTTGCAGGAATTTGAGCCACAACTCATTATCTGGGCCCATAGGAAATGTATTTGATGGCCTTCTGAATCTAGCAGAAATGTATGAGATTTTCCTTAATATTCAGTATTTTCCCTTGAAGTGAAACACTTGTATTGATGCCTGAATCGTAGGTAGTTATGATGGTAGTTAGACATCTATATTCATTTAAACATTACTGAATTTTACAAAGATCAGGCATTAATGAATATAGAAGGCTCTTTAAAGTCAATTTTCTAAACCGATTTTGCTTGTGGTTGAATCAATCCCAAACAATTTGTTAAGAAGGAAAGAAGTAAATTCAATTTTAGGGATGCCGGAAGTTAGGAAAATTTGGACAACAGCACAGATCAATTTGGAATGCAGCCATGGCAAATTCAATTTGTATGTGTTATCCGTTTTACCTCTTAAAAATTACTCCTTATCGACAGGGATCTGTCAAACAACAGCTTCACTGGAGATCTGCCTAGTTCTTTTGGGACGCTGACAAATCTTCATAGATTGTGAGTATTACACTTGATTTGCCTGTAAATTCTCTCTCAGAAGTAATATCTATCAACTGTTTACCGTAATTTATTTCTCGTTCCATGCAGGTTCTTGCAGAATAATGGCTTCACTGGATCAGTAATCCTATTGTCTGGTCTTCCACTTACTGACCTGTATGTTTCCCCGACAAGTTTTGGACCTTCTTTGCAGTTCCTTTATTTGGCTTCTTACCTACGTACATCTGTTTTCAGGAACATCCGAGACAATCACTTCAGTGGTATCATTCCTGACCAATTTCGTCATATACAGAATCTTTGGTAAGTGAACAAAATCCTGTCACTGTTTCTTTCCATGGTCATGTATTCAGTTGCAGAACCAATTAAAGCCCAGCACTATTTTGAATACTGCACTTTGACCTGTTTGTTCCTTTTGTGTATAAGCCGATACTAAATCATTGTTAGCCCCTAATGGGTATTCAATGGCTGAGAGATAGCATGATTGCATACATAGAAAGAGATTTTAAGTGGCGACGTTGATCATGCAAAAACTTTGAAAACATGAAAACTCATCATCGTTCCTCCAAAATCTCTTTATTCAAGACTTCATCAATGGGTATATAAAAGGTTCGCTCTTATTTTGTCCAAAATTTGTTATTGCATTTTTTTTTTCCTTCTTCTAGTTGAGGTTAAGTTTAGTAGTTGCCCCAGATGTTGTAAATATTTGGCTCTGCCACTTAAATATAAACTTCCAAACCATGTCATTGACCGATGATTTTGCCTCTTGATTTGCGTATAGGTTTGCCGGAAATAGCCTCAAGGCAGGAGGAAACAGTCCGCCGTGGGATTTCCCAATGCAAAATGTAGCAGCTGGGAAGAATATCAGTAGTCCTCCAACTACTGAGTCAAGCGCCATTGCAAGCTATCCTTCTCATAAAGCAGGTGGACAGAAGAAGAAAGGACTAGGTCCTGGGGGAGTAGCCTTTATGATTGGTGGAGTAACCCTAATGACAACATGTGCAGCACTCATCATTGTCATCCGCATACATCGATCTCGTGCCAGAAAGCGCTTGAGAGTAGAAATCTGCAGCGACTGCTCACATCACTCTCTTCCACTCAGTACAACCAGAGGTTTGGTCCTGCTGACAAGCATATTTACTTTCTGGGATATCTATTGATAATGTCTGTGTCCTCATTTTTTTCAACAGTTGGATGGGAGTATGCAAATTATTAAAACTACAATGTCATTCCTTGTGATGTTTTTAATTTAATTTGATTTTTAACAGATACAATGCCATCAAGTTTTACCTACTGTTCTTGGTCTAGCTTAATTGATGAGATCAACTTGTTTACATCACCAATTCACTGTAGTAACAGTTGAATTGCTTTTGGATGAGCAAATGCTTTGCATATATCAACTATTTAATTAAGTAGCAGTACCGTAGTTCTTGGGTTCATCCATCAATTGCTACAGTTATAGAGTTCATCTTGACTGTCTTCCAGTTCTCGTGTCGTTACACATGATTCTTGAGGCTGAAAAATTGGCTATGCTCTCATAAGCCCCTTCATGGAGTATTCTGTTGAACCTTCTTGTTCATAATATTTGTTTAGCTTACACATGTTCTAAACCGGAGTTTCAAGTTGACTTCCCAATTTAAGGTTCCTTCACTCTACCTATACCATACAACTGAAGCGGCGTATATGATGCTTCTAAATGGTAATGTCCCATGGACTGTGATTTAACTTTTGTTAATTGTCGGGACAGAATATTCATCTGGTGCACAGGAGAGCCCACAAACCTCGCATATCATGTCTCTTCCAGTGCTTGCCCCAAGGTACACACCACCCAAATTCACCAGAAAGGACAGACTGTCTAGAAGAAGTTTCTCTAGGAAACGGAAAATACCAATCAGTGCAAAAGTTTACACGATGACAGAGATTCAATCAGCAACAAATGGATTAAGTGAGGATAACTTTCTTGGAGAGGGATCTCTTGGTTCTGTTTACAAAGCAGAGCTTCCCAATGGACAAGTATGAATCCAAAACTTACATCTTTCTTTCAAGTTATAGTACAAGATGCATAACTTATCGGAAAACCTTTCTTTCTTTTTTGCAAGATTTTGGCTGTAAAGAATATTACTACTGTTGTGCTGTCTCTCACCGAAGAAGAACAATTCTTGGATGTGATTCGGAATGCAGCCCGGTTGAGGCACCCAAACATTGTAACACTTCTGGGCTACTGTTTAGAGCACGGACAACATCTCCTTGTTTACGAGTATGTCAGAAATCTGACTCTGGATGAGGCTCTACACTCTGATGCATATTTGCCACTCTCTTGGGGCCTTCGTCTCAGAATTGCTCTTGGCGTAGCACGGGCTTTGGAGTAAGTACAAACTACTCAATGCGGTGTCCATTTTTAAGTTATACTTGGAGTAAGGCATGTTTGGATATTTGTATTTTTTTTTTTACTGGAATTGCGCTTGGGGTAGCACGAGCTTCGGAGTAAGTACAGACTACACAATGCATTGTCCATTTTTAAGTTATACTTGGAGTAAGGCATGTTTGGATATTTGTATTTTTTTACTGGAAGAACACAAAAACCTTGCTTAAGTGATTGTTATCGAAACATGTTTTCAAGAAATTAGGAAAGAGAGCATCGTTTAGAATTTTGATGCTTTCCAATTCTCAGTAACCTTTTTCATTAAAAACTGACTATGATATGAAAACAACCACCAAACAAGAAATCTATTTTGAGTAAAACTGTTGAAAACAGATCAATGCCTGCTAGAGAAAGAAATCCACGAAGGGTATCCTATCAGTTGATACAACTCAGCGTGCTTTTACAATGCTGCAATTTCTGACAGTTGGAGATGTGTATGCCTAAATTATTCCACATGTGCTACTTTTCCTGTGAGTAAGAGAAAGAAAAGTAACTTGGTTAATTTATGCTTACAGCTATTTGCATTCCACATGCTTGCCTCCCGTTGCTCACAGCAACTTAAAAGCTGCTAACATCTTACTTGATGAAGAACTTATGCCTCGTCTCTCTGACTGCGGGCTCGCTGTTTTGAGACCCCTTACTAGCAACAGCGTCAAACTCAAGGTACAGGATGACTAAACTCGGTTGTGTTACAACTTGGAAGAAAAATCCTATCAGTTCTTATGTACTGCAGTTACAGACAAACTTATAGAGTTGGAAACTAGTTTTGAAACATAATTTTATTTTGAAATGTAAGTGTGACTACGTTTCTCAAGTACAATCAGAAGTATAGACAAAGACCACATAAGTTTGGGAAACACTTTCTATTTATGCCAAGATTGACAAGCATCATCCATTCTCACTGGAACAGGCTTCTGAAATGGCTATTGGCAATACTGGCTACGTTGCACCTGAACGCATCCAAAATGGTTTTGAAAGTGTAAAAGGGGACACATATGCTTTTGGGGTGCTGCTTTTGGAGCTGTTAACAGGAAAGAGGCCATTCGATGGGTATGATGTTGCTTTCTCATTTTCCCGATTTCTACCTGTTGTTCTCTCTTTTTTCATACTCAAATTTTCAATTTCTCTGAAACAGTTTGAGAGCAAGGGAAGAGCAGTCTTTGGTAAAATGGGCTTCTTCCCGGCTTCATGACAATGAGTCTTTGGAAAAGATGGTTGATCCAAACATCCAAAAATCACTCTGCTCCAGGGCTCTCTCTCGGTTTGCAGATATTGTCTCTCTCTGTGTCCAGGTTACTCTCAGCTTTTGATATTGTACATCCAACCCCATCTACAATAGAGGTCGTTTGGCTGTTAGCTTGCTACTTTGAATATTCTTCCTCTACTTGGTTCCCCTATACTCCATTTTGTTCATGAGTGTTTGGAAAAGAAAAGGTAATGGAAAGGAAATCATTTCTTTTTTGGTTAGTGTGGAGAATGGTGAAAAATGAAAATAGGATAAAGGTACGATTATTTGTAGCTCGAAATATCTTTTTTTCTTCCATGTTTTGATGTCCATAATCTTTCATGATATGATGATTTTTTTTTTTTCAAATTTTCCACCGGGAAAGACTAAAATGGTTTTCCATCTCACTTTCCTTCACGTTGATATTCCTGAGAACTTTATTTTGTTGTAATTCACATTCCTGTGATTTCACATGAGCACCGTCATGGAAACCACGTTTGCTTGTATTGATAAGTAAAAACTGATCATTTTACTCTTTAACTGTGTCTGGATTTTGAACAGCCTGAAAAGGAATTCCGACCGCCAATGGCTGAAATAGTGGAATCGCTCTCCTCTCTGGTACATAAGGTGGAGACCGGGGAAACCTCCGTAGCAGAAAACAACGAAGGTGATCCCTTCAATAGGTCCTTCCGTTCGACACGTACCCGCTTCTTTGGCTCTCCTGTTAGCTATTGACTGATCTAATGAGTTCTCTCATGTTACGGTGTTGTAAAAACTAGTTTCTGTTTGTAAAGGGACACAGAAATATTCATAGTAAATGCTTCTCCACTGGTACAGTTCTTGATTCTTTGTATGAATGTTCTTTCGCAAAAGCAGTCATACGAGTTCGTAGAAAACAATAAAAGTCTTCTAATTCAACAGATGTTTAAGCCTTTAATTCGGGTTTCCTTTCTTCGTTTATGTTAATCAATTACCAACCTGTTTTGAGGTTCCACCTGAGACGCATCATGGGATCCAACAGCTGCTTCTGGTGGATATAGAACCGGCTGGTTCTCCGTTAGATAGGAGATCCACCATGGGGGGTGCTGATCATCAAAGTGGGTCCGGGAAGGTCCCATATTTGCCTCTAATGTACAGAACCGCTGTTTCTCCGTTAGATAGGAGATCCACCATCGGGGTGCCGATCATCAAAGTGGGTCCGGAAAGATCCCATATTTGCCTCTAATGTACAGGACCGTCGAGTTCCTTTTTAGAGGGTGTCAAACAATGGCCATAACTATGTCATGCTTCATGTGCAAAAGCCTTTGAATCGCAATTTTGTCTTTATAACTGAAATTAGCTATTTCTCTGATAGCTACGAATAGGCTGATAGAGATTAGAGTGTACATACAATTTATGGTACTTTGTTCCATTTTCTGTAAATGGTAGAAACAGTAAGTAAGTATATTTATTTAAGGATGATAATCGAATGTCTCTAAAATTCGAAAAACCTATGATTTAATTACTTTGTTTATGCTTTATTAAGTAATTTGTAATCAGGTACGAGTAGCTTATTGCTTTTACGCTTTAACATAATTTAGCTTGCAAAGAATAAAAAATGGGTTTAATTAGCATGTTTCCACTATATTCTTAAACTAGAATGTACTATCATCTTGGTGCATTATTTTTTAACAAACGGTGAGTAGGGACGGAACTAAAGGTTGGCTATGCGGGGCTAGGGCCAGGGCCAGGGCCACCCTGATTTAGAAAAATCTTAAATTTTCTGATACTTTTTTCTACATATTCTCCTACAATCCTGTTTACCATGTCCACCCCGCATATGTTCCATATAAAAACATGACAAAGGAATTGGAAATTACAAATATACTTTTTACATTCACACTCAACCTTAAAATTTCAAAATCTTGTTGTTGATATTATGGCCACCCCATATGTATAAAATCTTTGTTCCGTCTTGACGGTGCGAGTCTCTTTTGAATTCTCTAAACTCAGCTTTTCACCATTTTGTAAATAGAATCAGTCGAGGCATGCGTAAACTCGACGGAAAATCCTTATCCGTGAGAGAAAAAGTTCTGTCAACCATAATTTTTTAAGTTGGTTCGACCATGATCTCAAATTTCACCAAATTGAAAGGATTTCGTACTAATGTCAGTTCAATAGAGAAACTCATCATCAAAAGTTATTGGTTGGTGTCTCATGCAAAGTTGTTGATCCCGTACAGACAAGTGTATCATTTTTTTCTACTGGAACAATATGTATCTGTACCGGTGTGTACATATGATGGATTCAAGTGTTAACTACACCAAATTTTGCTATTACCGGCATTTGATAAATGGCGGAAAAGCCACCAAAAATACCGGAAAAGGGCATTATCGGCATTTTTTTAAGCATCACCGGCATTTACTACGTATGACATCTATATGAGTGTCGTTAATGCTAACAAATGCCTAGAAAAATTGCCACTATTATGGCAGTTCACAAATGCCGGGAAAGCCCATATAGCCTTATAAGGGAAAAAAAATGTGGCCTGAGCTAGCACATATTTGGTTCACAAAGGACATGCAAAAATATTTATAGTATACAGTAAATATTTTCGAAAATTCAATTTTTACCGGCGGTATTGGAAAAATGCCAAGAATGGTCCATTTTCTTATAGTGGTTGTGATGACAAAAAATGCACAAGTATTGATGTAACGGCCGAGATCCCAATACAAGTCCTATATCAACAAGCACATGTCAGTACGCCCGGTATCGACTGGTGTCCTTGTATGATTCACCAAGGTATATGTACCGTTTTATCGGGAGTCGGTCCCATGTAATGTGTATATAAGTTCAAATGGTCCTAGTTTTTTAGATCAAATTTTTAAGGGAGGTTAGTGTAATTTACCAACATTTTGGGGTCGGGGTTTCATTTGATCAGGCCGATAGCTTCAAGTTCAACTCCTTGTCTCTCTCTTCTCCGATCTCGTATTGTCACCAACGCAGTGCAGTTCCAATTACTGCCTTCTCATCAGTATCTGCGGTAAGCTCTCTCTTTTTCCTCCATTTTCCTATCCTTCTCTCTGTCTCTTCCTAAGGTTTACACGAATATAGACAAATCTATGTATGAATTTGTGTAGAGACTTGGAAATTTGATTCTTAGGGTTTGGGCGTGACTCGAAACGACTTCACCACAATCAAACTAGGATATTACTACTCAGGATTCGGATCCTTCGTACGATAATTTCGTCTATGTAACACACCTTTCGTTAAATTGGTGGAACCAAGAAACCCAAGTTTCGAATTACTGTTTTTCTACTTCGTTTTTGGCAACATCTTTTTTCTGTAAAAAATTAACGAAATTTAGAATGTACAGCTGATTTTTTTTTTGCATTTTGCATAAATGTGCAAAATAGATGAATCGACCTATCGGTGCGAGTTTGGTAATTGGCACTGTATGAGTTTGTGGTTTCGGTAAGGTTAGTAACCCCCTGTGAAAACAGAACAGGAAATGGTGTTCATTTTATAGGCAAATAAAATGGAACAAAGAAAGCTGGCTTTTATCGATAAATGTGAAATTAGAACCATGTTGTTTTGTAATGTTTCCTACGTATGGAGTAATGAAAGTCCTTTTGTTTGTCTAAAATCACTTTGATAGCTCAAGTGTTGTCTGTCCCTAATGCTGTGATCTTTGCTCTTTGGTACCGTAAGAGTTCAAACGCTGTATCTTTATCTGGGAAATGGTAGTTCCATGTGGACGTTAACACCTTCTAAAGCTGGGAAACTAGGCAGAAACTGAAACCATATTGCTTTTTATGTTTCCTATGTGATACTAGTTTATCTGGAGTCCACCATAGATTATCTTAACAAAGTTACTTCGTTTTGATAGCTCAAGTATTGTCCTTGTACTGATGCTTCAATTTGTTTGCTACTTTGCTCGATGAATAGTCAAAGGAGAGTAATGGATCCTTCGGAACTTAGGTATTTGGAAGATGAGGGTACCCCTGTAATGAAAACAATCAAGGGTGCAACCTCTGGCTTCGTTGCGGGAACTATTTGGGGTACCATAGTTGCTACTTGGCACGATGTGCCTCGGGTTGAGAGAAATGTTGCGCTTCCAGGGTTGATAAGGACACTCAAGATGATGGGTAACCATGGGTTGACTTTTGCTGCAATTGGTGGCGTTTACATAGGCGTAGAGCAGCTGTTGCAGAATTATAGGATGAAGAGGGACTTCATGAATGGAGCTGTTGGCGGTTTTGTTGCGGGGGCTACCGTTCTTGGTTACAAAGGTGAGGATTAGCCTTTGATGCATTTGAATTGTATGTGTCATAGCTGTGGTTTCGTTAGAGAGAAATTTTTGGTCATATTTGATTCTACTTTCACCAGCTTGGCATGGAGTAGTATGATTCTGAATTTCACTTCTTTTTTTGAGCTTCATCATGCCATATCAAATGCTTCATGATTCCCTGCAGTTTTTGGTTCATCTAGAAATTGAAAGCAATGTGTGGGGCATATCTACTGCTGGAAAAACTTTGAGGAATGATCATGCATCTTGACGAAGTCAGCAGATGGGAACTTTTACAGTTTCTAGTTGTTGCTTTTTCTGAGGTTTTACAATGGCTTTTGATTGAAATGACAATTGTGTGTGTTTGTGCTTTCTCATTTTGTTCTGGTGTTTTGGCTCAGTATTTGGAATTTATCGAAAATAGTTTAACAAAAATTCAACATATATGTTTTCCATAATTTCAGGAGATTTTGTTGAGTGACTTTCTGGAAGTTATAGTTTAGGATAGAAATTGGGTGGTTTCTGAGAATCTACTCTGTTGGTCGGTTGTTGGATATGCCAAGTAATATGTACAACTGGCTCTGTGATAGAAGAAAATGTTTTTTTTTTGGGGGCGCTTCGGAAAATGTTTGTGATAGAGGCTAGCTTCTTTTACTTATGATTATTTGCTATTTATGTATTTTACTTTAACCCTTTTCCGTTTTGTGTTTGTAGAAGAAAATGTTTGTGCTGACTGCTGAGTGCCGAAGTTGAATTTGGTTTCTTCTTTTTCCCCCCATATGCTGTTACATCCACTTCTCAAGAATATGGTGCAGATATGATGCATATCGTAAAACCCCTAAAATACTTGGAATAGGACATTAAACATTCTATATCTATGTATTTTGTCTGTTAATCTCCCTTTGTAGTTTGTATGTCTTATGTTCCTACTTTCCATGTACAGAATTTCTCAAGTCCTATAAATAAGATAATAAATATTAGCGAATTGTTGGTGCATGGTTTTAAATGGTTGCTGCTATGCAGTGCAGTGGGCTTTTAGGGTCTGTTACTACTTACATCACTAGTTGTCAGACAAAAATTTATAGTTGTAGTAGTCGTTATAAGCTGTTACACAGTACTTGCGACACCGTTTTGGTCGGCTAAATTTGCATTGTTATGGTATTGCCCATACTGTTTGTAAGTTCTATTTAAAATTCCTTTGTATTTGGGAGCTAAACTCTAAAGTCAATATCCTTTACTATTGGTAATTAATTTAAAATAAAGCTCAAGAATCACTTTCCTCTCAAGTCTCGATGGATACATGTCTGGTCTACAAAAACTTGCTCCTCATGTGGCCACGCCTTGAGATGTTTGACTGACTTCGATACACAACACGTCTAAAATTAAAACTAGACGCCCAGCCCACACATGAATATACATCCCAACTTAGGCAGCAGGTATTTCCGTGGCATTTATTTGTTTCCACTATTCTCTAGTAACTAAACAAACGGAGAGGGTTCAGGATAAGGAGTATTCAAGTGCATGCTTATTTAGGGACCTCGTTTCCCGTTATATGTTTGATGATACATGATTTTTCAGTTTTCGTTCTCCGAATGAGCTCTTGTTCTATGGTGCTAGTCTGCTAGATGTCGTGGAATTGAACTTATTTTGGCCATATTGGTGCTTGAATGAGCACTAAATCACTGATCCAATTCATATCAGCCATTTCTCTAGCTTGGATTGTCGATCGTTTTCTCCCCCAGTACATGTGCTGATGTTTGTGGAATTTCTGCAGCAAGAAGCATTCCAACAGCGATTTCTGCCGGGGCAGCATTGGCAGTCACTTCTGCACTGATTGATGCCGGGGGTCAGACCACCAGAATGGATACTGGCAAGGAGTACTACCCTTACACCACAAAGAAGCGGCCCACTGTCGCTAATTAGTCTCTTATTGCTGCTTCAGAGAAGGAAAAATTTGGCCTGTCTATGTGAGAGAAGTGATCACTATTTGCAGAAGTGGCTGTATGTTTTTTGAGATGTAACCATACTCCTGCACTATCTTTTTTCAGTGTTTGCTTATTTTCAGTTCTCAGAGACTGAAAGGATGGTTTCAATAAAATGCTTTCTTATTTTTGTTAATACACTGGTGTGAGTTGTTATCTTCCAGTTTAAGATCATCACAGCTTAATTGTAGGAAGCACTTTGATGAAAGATCATTACAGCTTAATTGTTGGAAGCACTTTCATGAAGGGTGCGGACTGCTCTGGGTTGAGAATTTGTTTGAAAATGTGGGAGTGATATTGAGTCCGATTTTGTTCACTGAATAGTACCCTTACTCTTATTGGTTGGTGTAGGTCGATCCCACTTCTGTAATACACTTTTTGGTAAGGATAATTACTTTTTGTTGGATTCACGCTAATACGCTATCTTAATCAATAGGAGTGACGAGCAAAATTAAGCTCAGTGATCGATATTGATAGTTGTTATGGTGAAACTTAAACATATATAGCTTTGAGAACTTTCATAGCTGAAATCCAGTGAAAATAAATTCATCGAAATCATACTTTCAGTTGTTTGGTTTTTTGGAGGATATAAACACTCCCAATTTAACCTTAAATTCTAATCTCAAGCTGTCCTTAATATACTTTCTTTTACAATTTACGAAATTACGTAGAACCTCTCATATAGAGATTCAATATTTACGTTTGTTGCACTATTGAAAAGATATCATTCACTTTACATGAGAATTGAGATATATAAAAGCTATAATTAGCGAAATTGCAAAAATAATTATTAAACTAAGAGGTCGGGAATTTTGATTAGTTAATTTATCAGAAGGGAAATGGGTAAAGCTTTTTAGTCAAAGCTGGAAAATGATTTGACAGACAAGTGAGTAAAAGGAAATTGAATCCTAGATTCCTAAATTATCAGAGTGGTGAATTGGATGAGAGATGTTCATTATGTATGGTTACGGTTGTGATGTTTTTTTCTCTTTTCCCTTTAATTAGTTCTAATCGCATCTGTTTACATTTAATTAATAAAATTTTCTGTACTTATAAAAAAAATAAGGACATAAACACTTGTATTACGTGAACCAAACCCGAAACAGAGATAAACAACAACTACTAAATGAAAAGCCATTTAATGTAAACACTATAAGAAATCTACATCAATATTTCATACTATCACTCCACCAACAATTATGGCATAGGCAAAACTTACATAGTGGACATAAGTAAGCCACATAATCATCATGCACATTGCTCTCACACAGGCTGCAAAATAAGTCTTGACAGGGTTTAACAAAAGTGAGCCGGTGCTGATGCTTGCGACTGGCACCGCCACGCCTATATGACTTGTATGGTTCTCTACTGATTAGGGGAAAGACACAATACTTATGAAGATGTTGGTCGCATTTCTCACAATAATAGAACCAACTGTTGGAATCAATTCCTCCCTCGCAAATTTCACAAAAGTCGTCGTCTGTCTGAGATGGAAGAGGGGCATATTTTAAGGTGAATGGGTGTTCGTCGTATCTGTGTCGAACAGTACGAGGTAAAAGAACACACCTTAAGCATAGATAGTGTTTGCAACCACCACATTCATATGCTACACTGGAAGGGACACCACATGATATGCATACAGAGATGGACGTTGGCCTGAGGGCAAGAGTGTGATTATGAGTTTCATGATTGACAACTCGAGGTAGGGAAGCACACTTGCAATCAAGGAAGAAAGAACATTCCGAGCACACGTAATACATGATATTCTGAAAGAGATTGCAACCATCGCATGACAAATAATTATTGGTCATGGTCAAGAAAAGTGTATGCTCTGGATGACTTGGGTGTATTAGTTCATCAGGTAGCTCAGCACACCACGCGTGAAGGGAAAAATTGCATTCAACACAGTGGTAAAATGGAGCCGAGATGCTTTGTGCACACCCATTACATTTTCCGGAGTTCCTTTCCCCATTCAAGAGGGAGGACAAGTGGCTCATAGAGGGCGACGCAGCTTGGTCGATTGGCTTTTCGAAATCGAAATAAGTTAGAGGGTGATCATGACAACTATGCTTGATTTTTGCGGCTTCCTTATACTTCCCTTGTTTTCTGGTGTTCTTGATGAATTGGGTAATAATATCAACAGAATCATCACGCATTGGCAGGTTGATTGGAGTAGGATCAAGCTCAGTGGGAACCCTGAAATTGCAAAAGTGATTTATAGAATCAAACAAGAATGAAATTAAGGATCACACAAGCTAAAAAATGGAAATGCTACTGTATGTGAAAATTACTGACTTGTCCGATGGTGCTGTCACCGAGTTGCTAGAATCAAGCTCTTCAGTCTCTGTTTTGTTGTTCCTGGAATCACAAAGTATAGGATTGCATGTTTTTTTAATTAAGAACAAATAAGAAAACAAATCAAGACAGATTCGAAAAGGTGGAATGCTCTTTATCTTACACAGCGCAACGTAAATGGACAACGTAACGACATTGCGAACAAGAATAAAACCAATTTCTTCTGTAAATTGTCCTGGAACAGATTCGACAGTGGGGTCGAGCACCACTGTAATCTTCTTGTAGGATAAAGTAGGCGAGGGATAGAGTGTGGTGATGGTGATCATTGTTAAGTTTTAGGGTGAGTGGTGATGAAGCACATTTCTGGTTGATCCAGAATCCGCAGGTGGTACATAGGAAGGAGGTCCCTTTATGTTCTTCACCACAAGCATCACACAAGAAATTCGATTCCTTTTGCAGAGGGATCAATTTGTGTGGGTGACTCGTGTGCTTGACACTCTGTTTAATACTTAGCACCACGAGAGCACATTTCATGTCGATATCGTACTTGCAGAGGGAGCAATGATAAGTGAATCTGTTGCAACGTTGTAGGCAGATATCGCAATCAGCAGTACCTCCGTAATTCAGGGTACGTGGGTCTGCAAGGAGAGTGAGGGGGTGTTGAGGGTGAGAAGTATGGGTCATTTTGCGAGGTAGTTTGGCACATGTTTTGTGCAGGAAAAACGAGCATCGCTTGCAACCGTAGTAGTCGGAAGTCGGCAAACCCGAGATTGGTTGTTCACAGCCGTAGCAAGTAAGATCCCAACCAGCATCTGTTTCTTCCGGCTTTATGAGCATCAATGGATGGTCATGCCCCAAGATTTGAACATCCTCCATCTCCATCTCTCTCTCCCGCCTCCTCTTTCTCTGTAAAACCCACTTAATCTTCACCATGGCTCAAGAGTCTTCAAGAGTGGTTTAGTACTGAACTACTGTATAATGAGTTCTACAACATGCTGAACCACAAATAATTTGTTCACCGGAAAAAAAATTTGTTCACCCTCACCAAAAGAGGGTGAACAAAACCCTCACCCTGATTGGTTGAAATGGTGTGGGGTTCACCAAAAATGGTGTGGATCCCACCACAAAAGTGATGTCATGCTTACCAAAAACTTTTTTATATTGATTCTGTGGACCCCACATCATTTCAACCAATTAGGGTGAAGGTTTTATTCACTCTTTTTTAATGAGGGCGAACAAAAAGCGATGCTTTATAAGTTTTCATAAACACAACTCCTACAATATTTTTACCTATTTATTGCACTTAAACAATTGCTACAGGGACACAGGACCGATCAGAAAATTGTTCGTACCAAATAGTCAACAAAAATGTGATGCACGTGAAACCGGTAGGTAGTTGTAATAGGAAAACTAATCAATGCATGTATTCTGTTTTTCCTCTATAAGTCAGAGCATTGAGCTCAATTTTCAGATGAGCACTGCTACATACATAGAATAAGTATTCAAAATTTAAAATTGAATGGTCCAGATTCACTTTAAGTAAATCTGGACTGTTCAATTTTGAATTTTGGATACCTAAACTTTCTGTTTTTAGATAGTAGTATAGTAGTGGTAATTGAGAAAGGAAAAAAAAGAAAGAGGGAAAAAGGTAATAATATACACCCCTATTAAGCAAGTGAGGTTAAAAGCCTAAGCCGGCCCTAAAGTTAAAGAGAGAAAGAGCTTGAGAGAGCAGAGAAGGTTTTAGATCTGGGAGGGGGCTGAGGCCGCCGCCTCTCCCTCTACCCCCCTCCCGGCTCCCCCCCTCCTTTGGCCTGCCACCCTTCCTCCTATATTCGACCCCTATCTCTCCTCACCCTCCATTTTTTCTTCCTTTCAACACCCTCCTCCTCCATCCGCTGTTTTCTCCGCCGCCCGTTACCCACCCTCCTCCTCCATTCGCCGCCGGTTACCCACCCTTCACCTCCTCCTCCCCGGTTTGGGTCTGATTTGTGATGGTCTGAAGTATGGGTTTGGTTTGGCCTCTCCGTTGAATAAGCCGTCGGTTTCGGTGCGGCGATTTCAACGTCAGGTTACCTCTGCCGGAGTCTTTTCTTTTATTTTCTGTTTTTTTTGTTTGGTTTTTACCCCTATTAGGTGGTTCGATTAGCCCCTTTACGGGTGCTTTGCTCCCTGCGTGGAGTGTTTTGTTCCAGATTTCATCCGTGTTTTATGCTTAATGGTTAGAGATGGGTGTCCCGTAGGATTCTCTACTACTAAATCGAGGACGGACTCTGTGCCGGCACTTAGTGCGGGTCTGCTTCGGCAGGTGTGTCTGTGAGCTTGGAAGCCTATGTGCTTTTTCAGTAGCTCAGTCTTAGATTTTGGTAGTTTTGGTTCTTTCCTGTATTTTGTGATGTAATCTTTGCCTGATGGCTGTTCATGATATGAACTGACTGTTTAAAAAAAAAAAAAAATACACCCCTATTTGGGTTTGTGTCATATGTACTTCTAAAATATTAGTACGAGTTTTTAGTATAAATTTACGAGACGCACAAAAGTGTTATGAATTTTTATGACAAAAACTTATAGGTGTGTGTATTGTAGATTTTTTCAAGAAAGAAACAAAAATGTAATTTTTTTTTTAACGGGACAAAAATGTAATCTTAATGAGAATATCATCTATCTAGAAGACTGATCCCAATTGCTTTTGAAAAATTATTTCACTGCATACAGTTTTAAATAATTTTGGTTTGATCTTATACACCTTTCTTTTATTATCTGCTTAATTTTATAGAAATAGATTTCCTTTTTAGTCCTTGGTCTTCTAAAGTGAAGTAATAGCTAGCTTCTATTTTAAAAAATGAAGGACAATTTGAGAAACTTATAAACCACGGCCCGAAAAAACTGACATAACCGAACCAACCGAAATTACCGGTCGGCCCAAAAAAACTGGTATGGTTTGGTTTTCCCGAGCTATCGATCCAGCTTTGGTTTCGGATTTTGCCATAAAAAATGAAAACTGGTTCGATTTTGATATTTGGTTGAAGTGAACGGAAACATATAACACAAAACCCCATAACCCTATAATTCTCAGCAGTCCATTACCCGGTAAATTTATAACACTCATTTTCCATGACCTAATTCGTCTTTTTTTTTTTTTTTTTCAAGTTTGGTTTGATGGATTTAGGATATAAAGAAATCATCTGAGTTATAAGTTTAGAGTTTTCTCAGGCCATATAATGGTTTCTAATTTTGTTGGGCCTTCTTTTTAATGTTGTTTCGGTACTCTTAGGTACATGCAGGGACGGTTCTGCATGGGATCCCTTGCCCCCAACGCAAAACTAAAAAAGTTACTAATAATATTTATATTTACATAATCATAAAAGTTTCCTACTATATTAATTAGCATACACACTTATATATCTTTCAAATACAAAAATGTAAAACATGCTTCAACTTACGTTTTAGTTTATTTATAATTGTTGGTTTGTATACTGTTTATCTATTTGGAGATTTTATCTCTTCATTCTATTTATATTTAACTCTTGTAGAGAAATATCTAAAGAGAAAATCATTAATAAAATCATCTCGATCATTCTAATAACTTTTCCTTGTCAATGTAAATATATTCTAAATTTTTTTTCTAAGATTGTGTGGTCATTTTTAGATTTTTTTAATGAAAAGTAGGCATCATAATTAACTTGTATAGTCAGTAATGAAAATGTTAGTTTTGGTCGATTAGGGAAAAGAATTTTCACGATTATAACTAATAAGGTGCTACCACTATACTAGAATTTTATGGCTGTGTTTCTCAATTGAATAATTTTATCTATTCATATTTGTTTTATTGAGCTTGGTTAGTGACACAAAACTAAATAAACCAGAGTATACTGGACCAAACCGAATAAAATTAACCAGACCAAAAATGAATTTGTTTAGACTGATTTCGGTCGGTTTAGCTGTAAAATTGGTAAAAAAATCAAATCAAACCGAACCGAACCGAAATAATCCCTCGATTACATCCTCACTTCCTTAATTGCTTTCAATTCCCACCATGCATCTAGCTAGTTAAGTGATGTGTCCCTTCAACCCCAAAAATTTAATACTGATGTGCCGTACCATGTACATTTATTGACCAATTTATTTGGCTCAGGTCCAAGCACATGCAGCTTTGTCCTCTCTTTTTTACCTACTCGTATTGACGTTAAAGAAGGATACCAGAAGAGAGATTTGTCATTAAGTGAATCCCAACAACTCTAAAAATGCTTTTGTGAATGTTACTATGCCTTCAATTCGCAAACATTCTTATGCCATCTATCTTATGCAGCTATATGCTTTGTGCTTAATATTCCCCAATGCATATCACAACAGCTCTAATAGTCTCAAAATTGGGCCTTGACTAGCACTCTCATTAACGGTTTGTT
Source organism: Gaultheria prostrata (assembly GCA_036023075.1). NCBI lineage: Eukaryota > Viridiplantae > Streptophyta > Magnoliopsida > Ericales > Ericaceae > Gaultheria > Gaultheria prostrata. The sequence goes on along the minus strand of JAXBDA010000099.1, from coordinate 77,222 downwards.
AATGATTTTTTGTCTGCCTCCAGCTCCGAATCGCACGAAACTTGACGTGAGTCCTCGGGGCATCCTGTAGATCATAAGTATGAAGTATGGTATGATATGAGATAGTACAAAAAAATTGGGGTTTCTGGCCCTAATCGCTTGATTTTACAGTCCGTCATAGACCGGTTGATGATTCAACGGTCGACCGTCTACTGATTCTGACTTGGCTTGAACCAATCTCTTAGGAATTCTAAAGTGAATGAATATGACGGTGCCGATGTGAGACCAGGTCTCCCGAAGTAAAGTTGGCCATTTAACTAGAAATCGAACCGTCAAGAGCCGATTTCTGACCGTCTGATAGAGGGAGGGTTATGACTGCCCTAAAACGGCATGCCTAATGTTTTGGCTATGCACATGCAAATGTTACTGTAGACACTAAAATTTTGGCACGATTTATTCGCCATCGAAATTAATTGAGACGATAAAATTGTCTGGATTAATTAAAGTCAAAGCCTTCATATGGATTTGGGCCCACCAAAATTATTGGGCTCAATCCATTTGCGAAACGGCGAAGACCAAAATAAGTTGGACTAATTTAAACTAGCCAGATGGGCTCACAAAAATATGGGCTCAATCATGAGCAGAAACAAAAGAGGATGGACCGACTTAACCAACAAAGCGGGTCATAAGTTTGGGCCAACCCAAATGCAAGCCCAGTTAAATTTTACTTTGCCAAAAAAAAGAATAATATTAGTATATTTTATATATACTATTATTATTTATTTTCTTTTACTTTAAAGAATGATAAAATATCTTCTTTTAAAGGAAATAAAGATATCCTCTAAAGATCCTGCCATATTCACCACCCCTCTCCTTGGCCTATAAATAGAGGCTCATATGAAGGAGAAATGACCTTTTGCTTGGCATTCTACAAGAGCTCACAAGCACTCTCAAGAATTCAAGCATTCACAAGTCTCTCTCTCTCTCAAAGTTCTTCCAAAGAATCATCAAGCACAATCAAAACGTGCCGATTTCTTGGTAAGTTTCTACCTCAAATCATTCAACAAACCAAAACTCTTGAAGGTTTTCGAAGATCAATCTCTGCTATAAGGTTTTGTTTCTTTTGAGTTCTTTCAAGTTCAAGCCATCATCAAACTTTGTTCTTCTGTTCATTCAACTTGAAGATTCAAAGTAAGTTACTGTTTGTGCGATTCAACAACAAGCATTCAAGCCGTTGGAACGCCGTCAATTCCGGAGATCGAATCAGAGGATTTTATTCTTTTATTTGTTAAAAGAATATTTATTAGAGAATTGTACCCGCATTAAATTCAAATCAATAAAATTGTATTTTGTGCATCTTTTTCTTGTTCTTAATTGCAGGACACGAATTTGTGTGTTACAGTTACATGATGCTCAATGCAAGAAATCAATGTACGACTCACCATGGGAGGAGTATGATACGAACTGTTCCGTTTTACCTTTATCGTGATTCTTGCATTCCGTTGCGTTAGGGTTTGTTTGACTTTCGCAGAGTCAACCGTCTCTACTCTGGGGTATCGACGTCAACTAGAAAAGGTCGCCGGCCGGAAAAGGTCACTGGCTGAAAGTGGATATTGGGTGGATGTGGAAAGTGGGAGGAGAGTAAAATATATATTTGTGTTTAAAGCGTAAAAGAGTAATGTTATTATGATGTTGTCCTCATAGGTAGTTAAAATTGAGTGTATTATTAATGAGAATTAAGGTGTACTTTTCTATCCCTACAGGTAATTTGTTGTTCCACGTAAATGTGAGGCGGATGGATCCGAGGGGCCTGCCGCGAGTGCTTGGGAGGGGGTCCCATTTTGCTTGCTAAGTTCCCGTTTTGCTCCAGGTTCATATTGATTATTTCTTTTTTTTCACCGGGCCTATTTCGGATTCTGCAAAGATGATTCAAACTGTGAGGCTTTTTTAAAAAAATGCTTATATATGGGTACTTGTAAAAAAATAGTTCAATCCAATATCGGTAAGAACTTTTTCAGAGTTTGTAGGGCGCCCTGTGAATTTAAAAAAAGCCCTTCGTGATATCGAATTAAGCTAATTTTTATAGGTACTCATATCAAAACATTTTAAGAAAAACTCGCGGTTTGAGTTTTCTTTGCAGGATCCGAAATAGGCCTGCCAAAAAATAAGAAATAGTTAATTTGAAACAGGAGCAAAACGGGGACTTAGCAAGCAAAATGGGACCCCTCCCAAGTTTTGGTGGGCAACCCGTGCACCACTCATGGTAGGTTCCTTGGATCTGTGGTGGATAAGGGTGTTGGGTACCAAATGACAGTGCTCCAAAATTACGCCAGTGACTTGGGCTGTAATGAAAGTCAAATAAAACTCGACTTTATTGTTTTAGTCCCAAATAAACCCAATGGTTTGCGATTTGGGCCACCCAAATTTAATGCCTTTACATAGGTTTGGAGTGGCCCATGCCAATCCTCTCATTGTGGCATCCATTTCATGGCCTTATTGCCAAGTTCCAGAAAAAGTAATAATTATCCAATCCGATACATTCATATTGCCACGTGGAAGCAACCCATTTTCTCTATTAGATTTCCGGACCAATGGTACTTGCTATGAAACAAATCTGTTGTGGAGAGATAAAGAGAGAGAAGTAAACATATCGAAGCTCTCTTAAAATGGCAGGAATTGGTTGCTGCTTCTCTCCAACACTCTCGTCTTCTCGAAGGTAAAGTTCATTCCAACTCAAACTAGCTACAATTCGACAGGCCAATTGTGATTGGTTGATGAGAAATTGTAGGAAACCAAAGAAATCACAAATTTGCATTACTCAGACTAAGTTTATTTTCATTTTTGGTATTCTATCTCAATCTCAGACTAAGTTTCTACTATGGTATTTTTCGGTATTTTCAACGGTATTTTTGGTATTCTATTTTTGGTATTCTATCGCAAGTCATTCTCCTCACTTACATTAACTGATTTGACATTTAACGGAAACGACAACACGTAGTTGGAGTTGAATGTATCACAAAGATTCAACTTTTATGTGTTAATACTGATTTGGGTTAGTGCAGGTTACGATATTCGCTGAAAAGAGCAAAAAAACTCATAATACACAAACTTTAATGTGTTTCTGCTATTCTTCTTCCTTGCCCTACATTCTATGAGCAAAGAATTGCAAGAGAGAATTCTTGAGAATGCAAGTAAAAGCTGCAAAATTGACATCAAAAGAAACAAAAAAAATGTTGTTTTTGCAAGCCAGAAGATAGCATTTTGTTTTCGAAGTGACCCAAGTGACTCGTGGCCTCAATTACCCAATTGAATCTATTAAGTTTCCATGGAATTCAGTGTTGGCCCTGTTAGGTTGTATATTTGTATACGTATTTGGACTTCTACGGTTCTACCTGTTTGTCAGCCTGTGTAGCAGCAGATTTTTGCTTTTTGTTTTTTCTTATTCCTGAAATGGTGTTGGTGATTTTGTTAATGAATCATGCCATCGGACATTAAGGCTGCGTTTGGATCTTGGATTCATGGATGGGTTCTTGGAAGGAAAAGAAAAAAGGTAATGGAAACACTGCTTGAATTTGAGAGAGGAAACACAACACTTACTCTTTCAGCCAAAAATCCTACTCCATAAATCCACGGACCAAACACAGCCTAAGGATGATCAAATGGAATGTTGAAATCTTGTGAATGTGGGAATGAGAGATATGGTGAATGTCTCTTTTCAGCAATTTGCGGACACCTTGGTTGGTAATTGAGAGCCATCGAGGGCAGACCGTGACATGGAAACCACTTCGTCGAAGAAATTTGGAAATTAAAGCAGTAGTCAATTATGTAAGTGCAGAGGAAGCTAAGGAACTAATAGCAGTTGATGGTTTCACAGTTTTGGATGTTCGAGACGCAAGACAATTCGATAGAGCGCATATAAAATCGTGTCATCATGTTCCTCTCTTTATTGAAAACAAAGACAATGATCTTGGTAAAACCCTGCTCTCCTTCCAAAGTTGTTGTTCTTGTTCAAGTAAATAACTTTGAATATTTTGTTAGGAGAATAGTGCTAAACTCTCATGGGTTTATTATTGGTGCTAAAATGTTATGTTGCAGGCACAATAATAAAGAGGCAAGCACATAATAATTTTGCGGGTTTATTCTATGGTTTGGCATTCACTAAACTCAATCCTGATTTTGTGCAATCTGTGAAGAGCAAGTTTCCACCAGAATCTAAACTGTTACTTGTCTGTCAGGAAGGACTAAGGTCAGTAATTTCCCATTCTTTTTTTTCATAAACAAAAAGCTTAATTTGCTGCCAATTCTAATAGCAGTAAGTTGTTTCAGTGATTCAGTTTCAGAAATTCTTAGACGAGCATCGTTGTGCGAAGCTCAGTCCCATTACCATAAACATAAACAATACTGTCTCCCTATTTCAGTACACTCGTAACCACACGATTGTTCAGAATCCCAAAGGACGATCGTGCAATTGGGATTCATTGGGATAGGGAGACAAGAATTTTGAGAAAGAGATCCCATGAAATACTGAAACCATTTTTGAGAACAATGTTCTTTTTAATGCTTTTTAAGGTCTACATCTGCTGCTCAAAAGCTAGAAGAAGCAGGTTTCAAGAATGTAGCATGTGTAACATCAGGGCTTCAGTCAGTAAAACCAGGTTAAATACAATGCCAGCATGTTTATTGTATGCTGTGTTTGGATCATGTATCTCTAAGCCGGTATTTGGATCAGGAATTTGGATTAAAAAAATGGAAAAGTTGAAGGATCTAACGGCTCACAAGGGTTAGATCCGTCTACTTTTCCATTTCATTTTGATTTTCCTAACCCAAATCCTTGATTTAAGTAGGGTCTGTAGGATTTTTCTTAATGGAGGGAAAATGATCTGTAACCACAGACATAAATTTAGCTTCTTGCATTCACCATCTTCTTATTTCTTCCTTTCCAGCCTGAAAAAATAAAAAAAGAAACTATGCTCCAAACAGAGTCTTAGTGGATTTGCCCTGGCCTATGACTAAAGATAATAAAAGCAATAGATTTTTTTCAGGTATATTTGACACCGTTGGTTCCACCGAGCTGAAAGATGCAGGCAAAGCTGGTTTGGTTACAATTCAAGGAAAGATCTCCGTTGTGCTTGGAACCGTACTCATCAGTAAGTTCTTTGATACATAGCTTGTAAGGCCATGTTTGGAATATCGATTTGCGGATGAATTTAAGAGGGGAAAGGAAAATGACAGGAATGGGTGATGGTATTCTACCTTCCTTGCCCATTTCCTATCCCTCCGATAAATCCATGGTCCTAACACAGCCTAAATATTTGGAAAAATCTTCTTATGAAATATTATGATTGATTTACAATCTTATCCCCAGGTGCATTTCTTTTCATAACCTTCTTCCCTGATCAAGCAGAGCAGCTGCTCGCATTGGCCCCTGGAAGCTAGCCTTTAGTCGAATCCAATTTTTGTTGTGTTTGTATGTGTTCAGTTGTCTATAGGGAATCTGTAAATTGGTTTTTTCCAAATGCATTGCATAATTTAAACTCCATATTTCTCTTTTTAGTTGGGTGGACATATTGCTTCAAACTTTGCAAAGTGAACGGTCCGAACCCGAGTTATGTACGGTGAGCAGTCCGCACCCGAGTTATGTATTCGTGCTTAGGACGAGACCCATTCAATGGTGACAGCAGCCAAAACAGTCATGGCAGACAACACCATAATCTCTTTTGAGCCATTTGCTTAGAGTAAACTTTCTTAAGAGTATTTGTTTACTGTTGAATTGATTTGGAATCAACCTGACCAAAACAATCACCTTAATAATAACCATTGGCTTCTCATTTCAGTTGAGAGAGAGAGAGAGAGAGAGAGAGAGAGAGAGAGAGAGAGAGAGAGAGAGAGAGAATTTCCCCAGCAAAAGAATTCCCATTCCATTTACTTGGAAAACAAAATACTGTAAATCTGTTACAAAAAAAAAAAAAAAAATTAGTCTCACTGAAAACAGCAGGTTCTGGGTAAATACACTTGTTGATTTCCCAACGATGCAAAAAAGAGTAAAGCGGATATTACACGACTCTTCGCAAAAACAAGAAAGAATGAGGGAGTTAGCATTGTTGGTTGTTTGTTACTGCCTTCCGCACTACAGTTTCAACACCGCACCGGAAATGGTTGTCTATCTAAGCTACCTCCAGACCAACAGGAACGGCAAGAGGAACTTGTGCATGTCGAAACTAGAAATATTTGGACACCAGAAACTCCATGTTTCTTCAAGAAGGTTACTTGCAAATTTCAGTCACTTTGGAGGCAGTACAGCTGCCGGATACTTCCTGACGCTGTTGAAACATTAGGAAACATAATCACAAGAAGGAATGTAGACATGACAGATAGTTCAGAATTACAACATGCCAACAGTACACAATAATCCCTTCATCCAATATTCTTGGTTTTTCTGGAACTAACCTTTCAAGGATACCGTCAATGATTACAGTCAAATTCAAATTGCAAGGTATTGATTTTCACTATTGCCCTTTTATTTCCCAGTTTTAAATCCATTCATAGGCCTTTCTAAGGATAGTATCGGAGATAATTACTCGACTTTTCCAAGAGGACAAACAATTTGGGAGATCCCAAAACGAGAAGATGGTCCGCCAATTCGAGGGTAACTGGATAAGGCCACGATCCACACAAGTATACTAAGCAGCATGCAAATACATGTCAATGATTAGAGAAGTTAGTATAGTACTATTTTCCCCTCAAAGCGTGATATAGCCTTTTGAGTTGGGCTAAGAAACTGGGAATCCGAATGTGTTACTGAAACAGATGATCTCCGGTATACCCAACAAACAGTACACATGAGATTTAGAAATGACGAGAGTAAGAACAATTACCATACAACCAATCCTTAAAGTATACATGGAGTGCACTTGATAAATCACGCTTCCGACTTTCTTCAAGTTGTATTTCTCTCAAAATCTGCTTAATCTCCCCCACGTTCTTGTGCTGAAACACAATAATCACATGTACTCAAAATATTTGCCTAAGTTAATAATTAGGGCTCATTTAGAATTGCATAGAACATTTGGAAATACTGAACAAGACTATAAAACTAGAAGTATGGTTCGACAGGCCATGGAATTATCAAAACGGCTTGGAGAACATACGTTTCTGTGCTGAGATGTCAAATAAGCATCCGGTAATGGAAATGGGTTGTCTTTTGTTGATCCAGAGGATTCATCATCGAACCAGTTCGGAATCTGTGCACATATAAGCAGATCAGTAAGAATTTTATAAGAAAGACAGGCATTAGACATTTAGACCCCGTTTTGTTTGACTGGACTCATGGTGAAAGGGATGCAAGTAATCCCATTGGACTAATAATAAGGGGATAAATGATTTATGGGAATTCATACTTCATGGGAATGCATGATATGTGGTCCCCTAAGATTTATAATCCAATCCAATGCTTTCATTTGAACCATAGAAAGGATGCTAGAGGAAAATCAAATCCCAAAAGAAAAGGAGAGAGCATAAATAAAGCACACATTAGGTTCATGCTCAGTTCAAAGCGAAATGGTAAAATTGAAATTAAGCAGAAGCTATGCCTGAACTTGAGTAATAATGACAAGTTGATGAATAGCGAACGAAGAAAAGCCGACATCACTGCATGAATTATCAAACTATACAATGCCAATTGCAAACTTAGTCCACAAAATGCAAACTATACCAAAAAATTAGTGAACTGATCAGGATCCAGGCGGGTAGCTGACTCAGCTTGAACATCAGATTCGCCAGCAGGATGAGATAATGAATCGTGTGGATCAACCACTCCCAATGCTAGAGGTTCATCCCATTTGTTGATAGTTGCCTGAATGCCAACTTGGTTCATATGCTCCTCCAATTGTGAGTAAAATGTGTTATAGGGTGCCACCTAATGGTGATTTGATACAATCAGGAACGAGAAAAATTATTGAACAGCAAGCAGAAATGTTTATAATCAAAAGACAGAAATCTTATGCACTGATGACACCATTAAGAATTCAGATGGACACCATTAAGAATTCAGATGGTCACTAATGAAAGTTCAAATTCTGACTAGATTATACAGACTATAAGAAGTAAAGACCAGTTCCATAGTTAATTTAGATGCATAGAATGATTGAATGAGAAAGCCACGGGAATACATAGCCAAGGGAGTTTGGACGCCTACAAAATTTGCCTAGCCCAATCTTAAGTATAGATTCCTACCCAATGTCAACTTGAAGCACACATGTGATCATATCCATAATATCCTATAAGGTATAGAAAATCAACTTCGAGAAAGCCAAGAATTTATTGGAACATGCCAAAAAAAACACCCTACTTCTACGGGGTTCTATGAGAAAGAGTAGACTATGCAGACTAGCGCATGCCACACGAGAACACCAAAGAGGTCAAATAAACTTTGTTAACTCATCTACACATGGAAAAAGATAAGACACAATAAATACAATCAATTAAATCAAGGACTTGACAACATAGCTACTCTTGGCCCAGTATAACATGAAAAAATCAACTTCACGCAGCCATTTGATTAATTATGTACAGCCACTAAAACAATACAGTACATGACATTCGAACACCAATGAAGTCAAAAAAACTTTGCCAACTCATCTGCACATGCAAAAAGATAGACAAGTCACTACACAATCAACTAAATCAAGGACTTGACATGGATACTTTTATCCAAGTCACCCAGCAACATTATAGCAAGAACTTACAAACAGCTATATGGATAATGTACAACCACCAATACAAGGTTTTTGGTACGTTGCCCATATTTTGCAATAACTGTCAAGATAACCTTCCAAATTCAGAGGTAAGTGATAATCCATAAATCATGAAATTCAAAAGAATGTGATAAGTGGAGTAAATCAATTCTGTATAATGCAGAGAACAGTGACAATACGAGGTCACACACCTGCAGCTTATGGTTGTCACCGACAATAAGAGGTTGTTGATTTACACCCAAGTAGAATACACACTCGCGACAATTGGCAATACAAATACGTTTTGCTGCCACAATGACCTGAACCCGCTCACAATGTTCAACTCTTACAGCCTACAAAAGGCAAAACATCCATAGAAGACACCACATTATTGTTGAATTGATGATCAAAGCATCATAATGTCAAGTTTGGAGTCTATTGACCAATAGGTGACAAAACCATATGCAAAGTGAACCACTGTGAATCTAAAAAAGTGACATAGGTACAAATTAAAATCGCAAGATTAAGGAGAAGAATTACATGAACCAAATGGGATCAGCTTAACAAGAACTTGTTGTATCTAGATGGTGTTACGGACAATAAGGAGTACCATTCAATCAACCAATGGGAACTCACGAGATTACTCAAGTAAAAGACGCAGGGAGTTGAAACCGCAGCCAAAGTTTTTAATGCTCTAAAATCATGAAAAGACGTTGATGCAAAGTTTTTAAATGCAGCCACCAGCATGTGAAGCTTTTGAACTAAAATGGAGTCACCAGACAGTGATGACCTTTAAGGACTCATCATGCTAGTCTCTATCGGATATGCAAAATTTAAAAGAAACCTTTCGGCCTTAAGTGAAAACTACAACCTTTTCTAGAATTTTCCTTTGATGACACAGTTCAACATGAAGCAGATGAAAAGCTTAGAAAAAGTAGTTAGGCGCAACAGTACCACGTTAATCAGCTGGGAATTTCAACTCTCCACATGACAAAAAAATACATAAGTTGAACAATTAAAAAAGCAAGGGTTTGGCATGCCCTACCTCATTGATTGCAACTCACTTTGCGAGTCAGTACAAACACTGTTAAGCACACTGACAGGCATACAAATCGACCAAACGGTCACACAGATTGTTTCTAATAGTCCTTGACTCCTTGTACATATCAGAATGATGGTCAACGTTATATGTTCATTCTAAACTCTAATTACAACAGGATTTTGGCTCCTCCATGCTTAGTTGGCAAACAGTACATACTAATTGTTTCACTGTTTTCCACTGAAGCTCCAGTAGATAAGAGTCGTTTGCAAAATGTCTTACACTGACGCTGTGATTATATGTCTAATTTAAAAGGAGGATATCACATGATTTCCCAAATGTTCTCCCTTTAGCGATGGACGACATAGTCCTCTCACCTTTGATAATGAGCAAAAGGAACTTATCATGTTAACAGGTCAAAGGAGATCTCGAATACGAGGAAATTGTACCTAAGTAACCTAACATTGTTTGGAGCTCATGTACAGGCATGCATTGTCACTGGGACAGAGGAACGGGTGGGAATAAAACGAAAGAGAATACTCCTTTAGCAAAAACAGAACTAACGCCTGAAGATAAGAACTTCGGAACCATGGAACAATGACTACAACTGGAGGGATGCTCATTTAGCATTGATTCCAAATGGGTTGATGAGAAAATTGCCAAAATTCCTATGGAAAATAGACATTCTCATCTTCCAACTGCATATCGCCATATGCAGGATAAATTTACGGGGAGGTTGCATCTCTTTAGGAGAATAGAATAGTACTACCATGATTCCTCGCCGTATTTTGGAAACAATGAAAGGAGATTCCAGTTTTTTCCCCTTGACAAATGCTGCATTTCAGTTGACAACTACAGAAGACTACTATCACTTTCCAATGATAAACAACGAGCAATTTGAAAGGAGAATTGAACCAACAAGATCAGGTCATTATCGAAAACTCAAAGGAGAGAGCGTTATCTTCCTGCTTCTTCATAACTACCTTGCCAACAGCTCCGAGAACTATGGTCGCATCAGAGCATCCATAGATGGTGGCAAATCTCAAAGGCGCTAAAATGTAAATGACAGAATCGTGGCAATTCACAACCTGCAAAAAATTAAAATAACATGTTAAAAGTAAAGGCAAGCGCTAGCATTCAAGGATATATTGAAAAACAGAGCTATAAAATGGACCTCCATCACATGCACAAAGCATGAGAGAGAACACGGACTAAACTGAAACTGCAGATTTTATTTTATTTTTGCATTAAAAATCTGAAACCGCAGATGCAAGGATATTAGCCTTTGCATTGTAGCTAGACATGGCAACGTCAATAACAAGCTCAATAGGAAAACTCTGGTTGCTACTACTCAGTCTAGGCCATCCTGGGCTCTAGATGGGCTGATGTGAATCTGAAGCCTGAGATTAGCCTTTAAGAATTAACATCAGTCAAAGCCTAACTCTATCTTATCTGATTTGATCTATACACAACTAAACGGCACCGATGGTTAGTTTATCAGGATTGTGAGCCAATGAGGTTGTAAGAAGGCCACAGCTCTGGTCATGATTGTCATAGTTGAACTGATTATTGACTGGTTAACAATCAAATACCTCTAATTTTCCAGCTAATCAATAACCAAGCTACACGATAAAACCTATAGTGTGCCTTTTTTTTTTTTTTTTCAAATAACGGTGCAAGTTCAGCTTGGTTTGGTTTGTTTATAAGGCATCAGTACACAATGAAACCAAGTTCCAGTCAGCTTTAATTTAACAACATTGACCCAAAATACGCTACAAGTCTAAAAGAAAACGAATTCAACCAATGCACAATTCAGTTAAATTGCCTTTGGTTCTATGAAGGTCCTACTACTATTTTATTCAAATCACAATATCTTTTACCAAGAATTGTAGAAGAAACTCAAGTTGGTTGCTTGGAAAAAAAGTTCCACTCTGCAAATAAACTTGAGATGCAATTCAAAAGGCTACGCAAAACAAATTTCTTGAGAAAATATGATGTCGATTTTAACTTTTCAAGTGACCACAAACCATGTGCACCAACGCTTTCGAAGTACATATATGTCCACAAATTAGTTTATTTGCACAACCAAAAGAGAAGCGATAATGAGAATCCCAGATAGATATTTGAAGAAGAATAGTCTTGTAGTATCCCTGTCCCGTGTCCAAACTTCAGAAACCCGTAAACACCATATAGTGCCTTCAGTCAAGATAAACGTATGAAATACATGTGCAGTATCAAATCCACTAAAAAGCAACCAAATTAGCCACGATGACATAAATAACAATCCTCATTCACTCTATTGATATTCCAAAACTGCCATACTACTACGCCCTAGCCCCTAGGTGACTTTAGATAGAAAGTTAGCTACTGAAGTACGATAGCAGATACTAAACACAGATTATAAACATTAAGACAATCAAACACCAAATAATGCAGCACAAGTTGCACAACCCTTCAACATTTAAGCTAGAAGAAGGATAGGCTCAAGTCCTATGAAAGCAACCAAACCTTCACTGAAGATCCATTCAGATCGGATGCTTGCTTTACATATGATGATTTAGAGATTCCCTCAATAAAGCTAGGACCCCTTGCACTTGTTGAGGCCTTGATTGAACTTGCAGAGGCATCAGCCATAGGAACATCCTGGTCGGAAGCATTGGGTTGCCCATTTTCTTTTGGAGGAACTCTTTCACAAACGCGTTCAAAAGCAGAGGCTATATTCTCTAGAAGCCAATCATGAACTTGACTCACAGGAACGGGAGCAGCAGGCATGTCAGGATCTGAATTAGCAAAAAATGGAGCAGCCTGGCCCAAGCGAAGTCTTTCTGATACTTTTTCACCAAAATAAATTAGAAACTCAAGGTGCTCAAACTTTTCCAATGTCAAAACCTGGTAATGGGGATAAACCAGCAGTTAGAGCATGTCAAGGAAAGTACTAAACCACAACTCTCCAGCACACGAAAATTGGAAAGGAAATGAACCAACACTTCTGGTTCTAAGTGAAAGTAGAGTTGGCAAGGTCAGCATTCTATTAGGACTATAGGCAGATTACCACTACCATTACTATTTTTTGGCAATTATTATGACTCGAATCATCATTTAAAGCTCAATTCAAACTGGGAACAAATAGTGTTGCTACTATGATTAAGCATAAAGAGAAACTTCAAACTGCTAATAACATATCTCCACTGAAAAATAGTTTTCCTCTTTTCCTTTTTTCCCCATTTTCTGCTGAATTGTGAAAGGCTGAAAGCTAAAGATCATCTCCAAATTAGAGAAGTGAGATGCATTCGAAAGTGATTGTAACCAGAGCAATAGGTTTGGTATCAAAATATCTACAATCAAAGTCACCCAAACAGAAAATATGACAATCTAAAGCAGGAACAACAAACCTGAGATTCTTCCCCCTCTCCTTCCACCGAATCTGCCAAAAGAGAGAGAATGTTGGACAAGTGCTTCTGCAAATATGATAACTGATGAACCTCTTCATCAGCTTGTGATGGCACAAAACGACGGCTATTGCTACGCACAAGCTGCATTTGGTGGAATGACGAGTTTATGGCAAGCTAAGTACGGAAAATCGGACTAGCATACCAAATACGTAAGTTCATTGCGGCCAAGAGATAATAAGTGAATAAAGGCCGGGCAGACCATGCAGTATAAGCACCACATGCATCAAAAGAACATTAAATCTTCCATCAACTTATCAAAGATAGATTTAAGCAAAACATAGAGTGACAGTGTCACCCCCATTGATTGGAGTTGACAACATTAATTTTTCCCATTTTAGATTCAAAATTTCTGCATCGTAGCCTATGCAAGGACCCAAGAAGTGAGAAAAGCAAAATAAACATCTGAAGACCAGTACATAAGACCTTGTTCTGCACATCCCACGTATTAATTAGATAACAAGTACTACTTGTTCTTCTTACCTAGGTCTCAATACCAGACAAACTGGAAAATCCACCAGTAAATACCAGATAAAGTACGCAGTTCACTCCAAACTTAAACAGATACATGATGGCAAACTCAGAAATTGCATACTGCTTGGACCCTCTTCAAATTGTTGATAACTCGTTTGAGTGATATAGAATTCATCCACTCCTAAGACTATGGAGAAAACAAACTTAAAAGTTTTAATTTTGCTCACCTCGACAATATATTAACTTTTTCCATGATAGCCAATAATGCTGACAACTAATCAGCACTTAAAAAGCATTATTGGTTCAAACAAGAGCCGGATATGCAAAGCAAATAATTGTTCGATATTCTTTTGTGAGAACTGATACAAATCTTTCAACTTGCCATGATGCATTTCATACACGTGAATTGCTTCCGTAATGCCATACCAATGCAAATTAACTTGGCATTTCGAATCATATTTCCATTTCACAAACCATCAATCCCATCAAATATCCCATACTTGTTCGGATAACTAAAAAGGTCCGAAACTGTGAGAAAGGATGAGAAACAAAGAAAAAAGATGGGTTTTTTTTCTCTCTCACCAAATAACAGTATAATCCTTTCTTTTCTCTCCCTTTCTCACAATCAAAGGGCATGCCATTCATAATACATACTAGATGGATTTTATCTGTCCAATTTTGTTCCTCGCCAAATCGCACCATAATCCTTTCTTTTCTCTTTCCCGTTTTCGTAATCTTCAGGGCTACTTATTCACGTTTAACACTCTACAGCACAAAGTTAACCAAAATTCAAATTCCTCACCTGTAATGGCGAAAGAACTGACAAACAACCATTAAAAGCCAAATAATAATGGCAAATCCCTACTAACATAGAAATCTCGATCCCTCTTAAACTATCAAAGGTAAAATTTCAGCTATTCTTGTCGAGTAACAACGTCAAATCCCTTCGTATAAATCAATAGCCATCCAAACTTAACTCTAACACAATCCACTTCAAGTCTTAAACGCAAATAAATTCCTTCCAATTTAACATTTTTCTAATAAACGATTAAGCAAAAAAGACACAACTTTTTTCATAATTCATGTGTCCGGCCTATTATCTTGCACGCACTTCAACCACTAGATTAATCTGGAGACCAATCACACCGTCCATTAGTGGGGTCAAAGGGATTGATAGCATCTAAGAAGGCAAAAAAAAAAAATACACTTTTTTTTATTTACTCAACTACTCGGTCACCTGCAATGGCGAAAGAGCCGACAAATACCCATCAAACGCCGACGTCGAAGGCCAAACATCTGCCACCGCAGCCGAGTCCTTATGCGTTTTAGGCAGCAACCTTTTATACGACTGAACATAGAGAAACAGAATCAAATCACACACATCAACTCCGCCACTGGACTCGACATCGAAATCGGAGTAATGGACGGCGGCGACCGTGTCGACGACGAGCCGGGCGTGGTCGGGCGAGATCTGGAGGGCCTCGGACAGGGCGAGTGAGTCGACCCGGTGGGGTGGAGACTGAGTTGCGGTGGTGGATCGGAGGAGGGTTTGTTTGAGGGAGAGTAGGGTTTGGGTGGCGTCGGTGAAGATGAGCTTTGGTATGGGGAGGAGGCCGTACTCGAATGGCTCTCGTCGTGGGTGAATAATGTGCGGTGTCGTTTTGGTCGTGGAGGTTGACGGCGGCGTCGACGGTTGTTCGGTTGTATCGGCCATGGATGCAGTTTAGAGAGAGAGAGAGAGAGAGAGAAGGAAATGCCGGTGACGGATCTCAGAGAGAGAGAGAGAGTGAGAAATGATTTGCCGTTAATCGTTGGTAAAAATAAACGGATAAATAACTAATACTATCCCTGAGGTTTCTGGTAATTAAAATTAATTCTCCCGGATATGAGAAATTACACCCTGCCCTTTGAGGTATAAAATTGCAGTAAATATCCCGTTTTATTTACAGTATAAAAATGCATTGTTAAGATTTGAAGGCTGCTATCCAATTTACAAATTTTTAGATCAGGGAATATTCTACAAACTTATGGATTGAGTTAAATTTTGTTACATAGGTTCCATAAAACAACACTGAATCTTCAATGCTCTTAATTATTGGTTTTTGCTACCAGAAGTGCTAAAACTTGTCCAGAAATTACTAATTTGAAATAAGTGGCTCAAATTCATTGAGGGTTTGATTTTAGCAAATTACTTCCTCATTTGTTAAAATCAATTGTTAATATTAGCAAATGTTGATATTAGCAAATGTTGATTTGATCTGATTTTATCATTTGGGAAACTCCCCTGAAATAAATGGCTCAGATTCACTTATTTAAAATTTTAAGAAATTTTTTGGACAAATTTTTTGAATACTTAGCATTTCCATAGTGATAATTTACTAGTAGTGGGAATGCTCTGAAAAGTCAACTAACAAGTTATAATTGTGACATAGTGATGTCGGCAGTTTATTTTACTAGTAGTGTGGTAACTAGAGGTGTAAGCAGTCCGGTTTTTTGGACAGAATTGAACATTTTGACAGACACCAAACCGTTTGATATTCGGTTTGGTCTGGTTCGGTGTTATTCGAGTCGGGGTCGGCCAAATTTTTTTGGGGGGTTTTTTTGGATAGAAAATGTTACTCCCAAGTTGTTTATGGAAGGAACTTATCATTTCCGGAGGATAGCTTGTTTTTTTTCCCTCTTTGGTGTGTATGGCAATAGCTGTTTTAAAATGCATCTCTCATTTAAAAAATATTGTGAATTTCGAATTATAGATAATTTTGTGAGATATCTAGAGTTTTGAAAGTAGATAAGAAATTTGGGAGGGAGATAATATTTTGTATATTCCAGCCCATTGTCGTGTTACACCTTCAACTGACCTGGTCTACTTTCGTCTGTGGGCCGCCCAAAAATTACTCTATGGATATGGATGTATTTTGGACCTGCAGGGCCCAATATCATCACTCATCCAAGTCCAAAGTGGTGGGCTTCGGCCCAAAGATGCACTTCTAGTTGCAAACCTTATTTTCCCACTACTATGTACAAGAACTCTCATTTTCAAATTCAAAAATTTGATCTATCAAATTCCTCCCGACATAAAATAAAAACTTGCTTTTTAGTAGAATAAGTTCGAATAAAATTTTAGACAATATTCTTTTAAGGCTCAAGCTAATTTTGATAGGTTCCTAAATTTTCGTAACAAGAACGTGTTTTCCCGTTTTGATTGCAGTGGTGTTGAAGGGACCACGACTTCGCGACACATCCAACATCTCTATGTAAGCTTTCCACATACGACATATCCTACCCATGCTTGCGACTTAAATGTGCTATCGTAACCCTAATCACCACAATTTATAAATATCTCTTGAACCAAGAAAGAGTTACGGAATGATGTTTCTAACGATATCTTCAAATGATAGTGGAAAAAGTTTGTGCGTGTTTGAATCTTTATTGCAACTTTATTCGTACGTACGTCTCTCATATTTTTCTTTTAATGTCACGTCGCCATCAGTTAAAATCAAGTTATTGACACGACGGATAACACATGTAGTGTAAGATACAAGGGTCCAAAACCCATGTCATGTTGATAATTAGCAACAATGTTCTACTTTTGTAGTTGGAATGAGCTGTTTAGCTTTTATTTTGAAAACTATATTACATATAACCCAAGAAACAATCTCATAGTCATCATCTTTCAGTCAATACAATTGTCTCAACAATACTAGGAAAAACTTATCAAAATCAAAACAGTACTCACTTATCAAAGTCCACCAATTGAAATGTACTTTAATCATTTCACCCTTTTCGCTAAGTATTTATTCAGTGGTCCCGGTGCACTGCCAAGTGGTGCCGCATGCAATACTCTTCAACACCACACATTTTTGTAGGATCCATAAACTTAGCGATGTATCCTATAAAATTGTGCTGTCTCCAGGACTGTAGGGGCACCATGTGATTGTGCCTCAAGGGCACCAATAATTTTCCTTTTCACTAGCACTATTTTGTGTCCACAATGCTGGATGATACATGTCACATAAAGCCCACATCGAACCATTATTGGATTACAGTTAACCAAAGGCACCACATCATCATTGGTGTGCATAGTTCGAATGAAATCAGCAAGAATCTCAATTAAGTTGGCAACAATAAGCATCTTGAAAGTTATATGCCATTATGGTTCTAATTTATCCCATCCCTAGTGATTACTTGAAACCAGCTACAGTCTTAAAATGGAAACAAATCCCTGCCATATCTATTAACTATTGGATGAAAAATTATTGAAATGTCTTAGTATTTGTTATGTATAACTAAGGCAATCTACAGACTTTTCCTTGTCTACGATCTTTATTATTTCCTCCGTCCCAAATTTTTTATCCACTTGTACTATTCACATCACTCAAGCAATTGTTTATATTTTCAAATGTATAATGTTATATATATGTAATATGAATCTCGTTTAATAGTTCTCGTTGAGTTCTAGTATTAAACAAAGTTTTCAAATTTGTAAAAAAATATTATAGATTAAAAGATGTAAGCAATTGAAAATTGGCACACATGCCTGTAAATGGGCAAAAAATTCGGGACGGAGGGAGTAGTATAATTTTCTATATATTCTACATTAAACATTCACTCTCCAAACATATTTGAAAGCAATTTTGTTAGACGCGAATCCTTTTTCCCGATAGGTGACAATGTTGGGTTTGTGAGACTTAATTCAGTTTGGTTTGGGCTTCGCTGACTATTTGAGGTTCGACATGTAAAGTCTATATCTCTTCTATTCGCGTACGTACCTCACTTGATCTTTCTTTGTGCGTTATGTGTGTTCTAGTTTGATCAATTTCTCAATAGAAAGCCAAGGTGGGAACATAAGCATCTACTTAATAGTAACTTATGGTAATTGACATTCACACCCCCACATTGATAATTACACACTACTTTTTTGTCTTTAGTGAAACTTTTACACATAAAATTTTACTAAAAGACGAAAAAGAATATCTAAATACTTCCTCCGTCCCAAATTGCTGGTCCTTCTTTCCATTTTGGGATGTCCCAAAATATTTGTCCCATTTCTAAAAACAACCATCAAAACATGGTCACTTTCCAGTTTTACCCTTAAAAAGTACTTTTTCCATCTCAATTGGATTGTCCATTATCTTTTATTTTATAACGATTTTTATGATTTTGAAAACTTTGTATAATAAAAATAATTGATATCTATCAAACAAGATCCATATTACATATGTTTTGAGTTTCATATAAATAATTAGCATCACAAAATTGGACACAGTACACAGTAATATTGACTGGACTTAGGGGCAAAATGGAAAAGATAATACAAAGTTTTCACACCCCTTAAAAATTCATTTCCCCAAAAGGGACAAGCAAATTGGGACGAAGGGAGTATCAATTTGAGGGTGTGAAAATCACTCTATTAAATTATTATCCGTGAATTCCTATACCAACAAAAACACATGATCCAAGCACAGCTTTACAAGAGCTTGTCCCTCCTTGGAACATTTCTGCTTTGGTTTGGGAGATTAGTGAGCTGGCTCAAGTTGGTCATATTGCCTTCAACTGGATTTCTCTTGCTTGCTTAGCTTTGAGCGGATTACTTCTTTGTAATTGTGTCTTCCACCCATCTTCTCTTTTATCTGTTTTCTCGTCTGAATTCGTTTTTGTAGCTTTTGGGCCTCTTCTCTTGATATAAAAAAAAAAAAAAAATCACAGCTTTACTAAAGTATCCAAACAAAATTCAACAAAGGATAATTCTCTGAGCAGTATCAGGAATCACTAGCCCCTATATAAAGGAGGAGTAGAAATTTTATCCAAAGTTAGTGGGAGAAGTACTTGTAACATGTTGGTTCTATGATGAGATAACAGACTACACTTTGGACAACAGAGAGGGCCATGAGAAAACAGAGGTGGACCCACAAAATGTACATCTGAATTAAATGCAAATATTGGGAGGGTGATATTGGTCAATTTGATTTCAAACAGAAAAAGTGAAATCCATATTCAATGTGGCTGAAACAGACTCCCCAGAAAAGTTCCCCACAGGAAGGTCAAGATTTACTAAATATAGAAAACAGGGGGAAAAAAGAAGGGCTTGCCAGTGGGACCCACTTCAGGATTTTGGACTTTTTTCAATGTGGGTTTGAATTATTTAAAGCTCTCGTTGGCCCCTCCCTCAAACTTTAGGACCCACCCCTTTGAAAATGGAGAAGTCTTTGTTCTAAAAAAAAAAAAAATTAATTTTAGGGGCTTCATTTTATAGTTCGATCGCAGAGAATGCAATTACAGTTGAAGTAAAGCTTCGTATGAACATGCCTCAAAGAATCTGATGGCACATGAGAGGTAAAAAATCTGATAACATATGAGAGATTTCGAATCTAATATTTTAGAAGACAACGAATCCCGAAGTTTCAAGTTGTTAACCATCAAGCCGACCCTTGGGGTTTGAAAATGCAAAAGTTAATCGTATTTCTTTTTGTTTTTCCTATGTAGGAGTACTATATTTAGCCACAGTATTTATGTCCATATACATACCACTGCACACTTGCGTTAATACACTCTAGACGGGCAAGAATTTGCTGCAGTCATCATTTATCTCGCCATATGCAACTAGAATAACTCACGATCGAAAAGATTAATGTAACTGATCGACAATTTTCGCTAGCGTCATTTACTCGGAACAAAATCATCTGAGAGATTTCGGAAACTACTCCATAAACTAGTTAGGAATCAAAAGGGTGGCTTGAGTGTCTTAATTGAGCGATGTGAGATAAAGTTCCACTCTCTTTCTTGCACAACCCGAAGGCACCCGGATGCCTAACATAGTATTAAAGTTATGTCTTGGGTGGTCTCACTTCACATAAGTCTTCGCCTGAGTCAGTGGCTCACCTCATGAATTAGTAACTCAAAGTGCATCCAAGCTATGTTTGGGGGTCCAATGTTTGATTTTATTTCACATCACTTACTACCTAAGACAGATAATCTAGAAGATACACCACTTATGCCAATTAGTTTTATATTGGAACCCTCAAAAAAATTTAATAAGAACAATTGTGTTTTTGTCGTTCTTGTGTCATCTTACTATTGGACAAACGTACGTTCGCATGATGAGCTGGATTTACTACATAATTTCTATTCCATAACGAAGTTTCAAAATCCTACCCTCCTTTGTACCCTAGTTTTAGCAAGCATTTCCGTACATCTTTTTGGCTTTTCCCATTACTTGAACCAAAGTCAAGTCTGCCCTTTCTCTTATACGTTCCTTTATGTCTCAAGGCGTAAGGCGTAACCAAATTGCCTTCTTATGGTGAAAGGGATTAATGCAGACCCAAGCATGGGAGCATCTGCATTAGCAATCTTCCTTTGAATGGAATTCTCTTCCCTCTTTTTTTTTCCCCCTATATCTTTTCGCTGTTAAGCTTTTGAAGCGCGTGAAAAACACAAAAGGTACCTCGGTAATTCAATACTCGTGATTCATTGGCGTGGTTGCCGTTTACAACTAGAGTTTATCCATTACGATTCATTTTGAATGACACAATCTAGACAACGAATGGGATGATGATGTATCCCCATGATCCATACGCTTGGAACAACAAAAAATAAGAATGTGTTTGTTAATGACGTGACATATTCAACCAGGAAATTTTGATAGTCAAAGAAAAGAAAAACTTGATAGGATTCTATCCTTTCCTCCCTATTATGATATTAGATTCCTAGCTCAATTAAAATAAAATTTGAAACTTTTTCTACAACGAATTTCCCTGGAAAAGATCCGTTACACAATCCAAATATTGAAATGTGATTACCGTAAAATATTAACTACAAACTATATATCCAATTCCTTGTAGTCAAAATTTCGTTCCAGCTAAAGATTACGGGCATTCAAATATAAACGATTAGTCGAACATATAGGCATTAGCTAGATACTCAGGTTTGTATTTATATTTTGTAACGTAAGCATAAACATTTGAGGATTGTGGCACTTTTCCTCCATGTTAGATATTGTTTCAGATTGAAGAATGAACTCATCAAGTCTTCACAAACTTAACCAGTTAAATAAATTGTTACATGTAGAAGCATAAACAGAAAGGTATTCATGGTTGACCCGATACTTAAAATTATTCAGCCATAAGAAAATGGTGGTGGCCTGCAGTTGAAAGATATATGGTCCTAACAAATGAAAATTTTGATACATTTAACCTGATTTTTGTTGATTGTGGAATAGTGCATGCAAGTGCTCAAACATAGACATTCAATTGTTGTGTTTGAGCCGTCGGGACACATGGTTTCGTGAGTACATAGTTGGAATGTTCTCTCGCGTTAGGATGCTTTTGTCTTGGCTTCTTTTAATGATTATTGTATCTTGTAACTCTTTCCAATGATTACTACATACTTTTTTGCTGTTCAAAAAATATATTAACTACAACTAGTAAATTAGGCATAAAATTTTTGGGTCATGCGGTTAGGCTCCAACAAGTTAATATGCTAGTAGTGGTTTATTTTATAAATAGTATTAAAACAATCCGTGTACACTAGCCAGGGAAAAGACCTGTAAAATACCAGATGGCTCTGGGCTCAGGGTGCATGTGGCCACTAGGAATGACTCGTGGAATAGGAAAGTCTCATGGAATATAGTGATGACTCCGGCTTTTAGGAAAAGACCCATTAAATATCATAGTAACTCTAGTGTTCAACCCGTCGTGAGTGTGCGAGGATATAAAGATAGGAAGATTGTGACACCTAGTCCCGCATCGAAAGTCTACATTGGTTAATACAAGAACCATGTAAAAAGCTCTTGAGGATTTGAAGGTAGATACATCCATTTCTATGGAGTTCTAATTTAGCCTTCGTCGTTGTTGGTTGAAGGTTTCGGCGCTTTGGGGTTTTTTTTGCTTCCTAGGCTGGGTTTGGGTGCTTCGAGTTTTGCCTGCTCATGGTTGGCCTAAGGCAGGTGTCCCTAGGGTTTTCCTTTCTCTGCTGTTGTTTTTTGGGGTGTTGTTGTGGCCTTCTCAGTGGTGTTTTCTTGTTTTGGAGTTTTGGTCGTCTTGGGTGTTAATCTGGTTTTTTGTTTTGGCTGGTATCTTACCATCCTGTTGTGTCTTGTTATTTCTCCTTTTGGGTCTTTGACGTTTTCAGTTTCAGCTCTTTTAATCTTTGTAATTTGTTTTCAAAGATTAATAAATTTTTGTTTATAAGAAAAAAAAAAGGAACCATGTAAACTACAACTAATAACTTGAGCTTAATCATTTTAGGTCCTTGTGGTAAGCTCCAACAAGTTAAGTGATTTGTCGTTGCCTTGACTTTAATTGGCCCTCTAGTTAGTGGACTATGTGATTAATTTTGGAATTGTTATTGGCACTCCACTTTTCTCTATTGAAACTCTATTTTTTTTATTTCTATTCATAAAGTGCAAGACTAATTTTACATAATAAAGACAAAAAAAAGAGTGTCAATATCAATTCTCTTAATTTTTAACGAGTTAGTCATATATCCTAAGTTAGTACCCTACAATGATCAATAAGAACTCTGAACATATGAAAGTGGCTACTCCACGAATTCTTAGAAGGATATTCATAAATACTTTTGCAACTCTCTCTCTCGAAAAACTAGCAATGCGACCCAAAACTAGATAAGTTCATAAGATTATTTTTGCATATTGGCATAACAACGGGGAATCCAGCTGCATCCCAACTATGTTGGCGTCTTCGCCCTCGACAATTATATGCCACTTTAGATCCTACCAAAAGTTGGGATGAAGCCAACCATAATAAATATAGGAAAAAGGTATATAAGCTATTACAATTATCCTCAACGAGTTTTCGTATTATGTTGAGCTGGGTGTTCAAGTTTAGAATTGGGTATTCAAAAAGTGGCAAAAATTAAATTACTACCTACATTATTAATTTTATGGAGTGTTAACTTGACCACCTACCCAAATGGTGCAATCGCGCGCCTCGGAATGTTATTCGAAGTTTATGTTATGAGTTTATGTGTAAATATTTTGAATTGCTAAATCAATATAATTTATGGCTTTGGTGATGTTTTAGGGTGTCCACACTCCACAGGTTTGCAAAACGGGTTCGATCTTTGTCGGTAAAGTATGTGTTCTTTTTTTCAGTTCTTCTGGTTGCTTGGTTCGGTGGAATCTATATGGGTGTCGTTGTCATTTGTTCGGTGGAATTTATGTGTTTCCGTTGTTCCCTTGATCCATTTAGTCCTTGTATTCTCTTTCAAGAATTAATAATTTTTTTTTGGTCGAGAAAAAAGAAGAAGATTAATTGCTGGTAGGACTTCTTTTTCACTTCTAGTGACATATATATAGAAATCTAATGTGGAAGTATTTTAGTTTGATTTTGACATCAAGACTCAATTCAATTAGCCGCCGCGCGCGTGCTCAAATTTATCAAGGGCCGGAGGCAATTTAATTTACTTGTAAATTAGACTGACCACCTAGTTAAACATCTGAATCATAATTATGTGCAAAATTCTAGCTGCTTAAGATGCAAACTTAGTAAAAGAAATTTAAGATCAAAATTTAGGTCAAAATTTTAGTTTGTTTACCTATCGCTTTTATTTCAATTTTAATTAGGTCAAGAAATGTTAGAGTGAGTACGCTGCTTCTAGAGACGAAGGCATTTTTATTATTATTTTGATCTGAACGAAGGCATATTCTTATCGTGTGGGGTGCTACGGTCATTCCAACTTTGCAAGAGATTCTTGATATATAGTTGTAAAATAAAAATAAAAGTAGCAATAAAGTATTACATCGACATCCCCAAAGTTCTTTTAAAAATAAAAAATAAATACCATGAGTCAAACTAAATGATTTTGTCCAGCAAAACAAAAAGGAAAACACCACACTTTACAAGTATTATTTTTATACATGAGAGTACTATGAGCAAAAACTACTATTTCATTGAGTAAATTAAATTTTTACTTCAAGTACTAGAGATTAACTTGACTGTCGGAGGGCATTCGCGGCCGTAAACACCCGCATGTGTGTCCCTAATGGTCTCTCCTCAAAAGGTCTTTAATGGCCACTAAGCGACTGAAGATAAAATGTTTAAATAGTTCAAGATAGTCAGATATAAAGTTTTGTAGTTTAGGATGCAATTTACAAAATGTGTATAGTTCAAGGGGGCAAGATGTAATATTAAAGCCTAGTGCGAAGCCCTTGTCCTTTCGCCGTATCCTTGGGGAACCATTGCCACAAGTGGACTCGACTACAGGTACAGAAAAAGTGCATGGAAAATGTATAAACATTTTGTGGGATTCACTTTCGAGTCTCATATACATAAGTTAAACTGTATATTAATTTCAAATTAATTTTTCGGATGTCTTTGCAAAAAATCAGCTGTATTAAATATGCGTAATTGATTGATCCAATGTTCCCATGTTTCATTAATAATAAAATAATTTGGATTATTTGTGTGGGACACAAAAATGGGCAACACAAGGCATCGGTACAATTTATGTGCCCCTCGGATTTGTATCCGCAGCTGTACGCCATTTATTAAAGCTTAAATTGGAGTTAATTTGTGTCATCCCCTTCTTATAATCGGAGTAGAAAGTGGCTTTGTTTGTCTTGTAAGATATTCTTCTTGCATTTTGAATTAAATTTCATGTTTTCATTGTAAAATTGGTGCAAGAACGTTTTTTTTTTTTGTAAAGAAATTGCACGAATGACTTTAAAAAACCAAAAATAACTCTTGAATTTTAGTTTATAAGTTTCGACATCCCTAAAATTTAAATATTGACTCCATTCTTGACTAGCTACTTCAATTTTGCTATTGAAATCTTGTAAACATTGACCCTACAGTTGATATTTTATTTATTTGGTCATTTCCATCTGTAAGAGGAAAACTAGGATTAAAAACTATTGTTGCCTAACTAAATTGCACAATTATATAAAAAATATTCCCTGAGTGATGTTAAACTTTTCCTGATATCTGTCTGTCTGAATGCCATGTCCAATAATTTAGGTACATTTTACTATTTTTAGAAGTGTGGACAGATTTGGTGACCTAATTTTTCAGTGCCAAACAATGAGAACCTAGCATGCACGATAGATTTACATAACAGAATTAAAGGGTAATGCGTCATAATTAAACAAATACAAATAAATGTCAACTTAACTTTTCACCTAAAATATTTAGTCTATAAATTATTAGTATATATTAAATTTAACCTACACACATATGGCCTTATATTTATGAGTATGCAAAGATTACTTTCACTAGTAATGAATATTTGACATTCATATAACACACAATCAAGATCATTTGATGTCACAGTAAACAACAGTGATCGGTACGACTACTACGCCGGGTACTGAGTTTTCCAAAAAAATAAAAATAAAATTGAAAATGCCATGGAAGGTTCAATTAGAAGAGCTAAATTCATGACGCTACGATACTGACAACGAATTAATGGACATAACTGACTCATACATGTATCTAAAAACAGTCAAATACAGATGGTCTTAGCGGAATTAATAGACATATGACAGGCCTTAAGTGATTACGGTATAAGACTTGATTTAATTTGATTTTGTTCACGAGAGTTGGGAATAAAGACGAGATAACATGTACATAAAAATAACTTTCCGTCCATTAATAAAATAAATCACGGTAAATTTCTACTGTTTCAATTAGTTTTTATTTTGTTGTTCGATGTCGTTTTCAGTTCGAAAATATCGACCAGGCGACCTGATTTCCTTGAGATTATCTAAATCATTTGATTACTAAATAATTTTACTCTGTAGATGTGTTTCGATGCACCTAACCCAAAATTATATGTTTTTTTCTTCTTTGTTTTACTTTTGAAAAGGTCTCTCTCTCTCTCTCTCTCTCTCTCTCTCTCTCTCTCTCTCTCTCAACAACTATTATAATAAAATCAAACTGAGATCCTACAATTTTAAACAATATAGAAGAGAGGCCTGCTCTTCTTTTTCTTTAATTTTTAATACAATTATTACCAATCAAAAAACTACTTTGACAATAACAGTTCAAATAAGAAACAATAATACTAACTGACTAATGTTGATGTGTGGATAAAATAACCTTGGGGTAAGCTGAGGTAAACGAAATATATAATGAGAAAATTAGCACTTGCCTTCTTTTTTGGGGTCTTTTCTATGAACTAATGGGGAAATAAGCCAATTCTAACACTAGAATTTAATCGAGAATTTCACGATATAGAATTTGGAAAAACTTTATATCCAACCCTAAACCTTTAGCTATTAGGTCGAGATTTCCAAACATTAGCGATCGATCGGCCATTCCATTCTCAAGAATTGTGAGATTGTATTATTTCACAACAACCCTCACATTCAGCCGCATTTGAGGTCTATGATGTATAGCTTCTTTTTGGGTCTATTATTGTGCAACCTTTTGTTCGGTCCGTCAACGTGGCTGTGGATTGTAAATTTTAAAATGATGAGTTCCACCACTGATATGATGTACAAATTTTCTATCTAGTTCAATGGTTTTAAGCTTTTAATAAGTTGGTGGTTAACAAGCTAATAGAGTTTAATTTTGTTGTAATATGTGCTTAACTTTTGAATTTTTTTTTTGATGAGTAGACAAGTTACCAACAATTGAAACACCCAAAAGCAATCAGAAGCAACCTAAAATGCGAACAAAACCCAAAAGAAAGAACTCCAAAATATTCTTGACCCGACGTCAACCAGCAATCGGATTGACCCGGAACAAAAATGATAAGCTCAAGGAAGATTACATCGAATCATACACAGAATGTGAGTGCTTTTTTAAAAACGTGTTTGCAAAACACGACTTCATATTCTCACATTACTTACATTCTGTGTAAACTTCGGTGTAAGTTTTCTTGCGCATAGCATAACATTTCTGGACCCGGAAATTGGAAGCATTTGGAAAATAAAACAAAATTATGGACATAAAATTGACACATTGGAATCAAAATTACTTGTTGCTTTGTGGATTTGTCAATTGCATTAGGGAAGGTCATTAAACAGTAATTCGAATTATGTTAATTGTTTTACATAATTGACATTTTTGTTCATTTTCTTCTTCAAGTTTTTCATAAGTATGAATAGGGTGGAACTTTTCAAGATCAACTCCACTTACAATCATTTGATGCTTAAATTTGACTATTGCATTAATTATAAAAAAAATTAGTCTCAACTCATTAAATTTTCTCTATCCACAAAAAATGCATTTATCAGATTTCAATTATGGTACTTAAACCTACTATTTTGGAACTACTCCACCGTCGGAAACTTACATTAATTCAACTGTCGACACAATTAACCACTCTTATCTAATCGATCATTTAGCAATCTTTGATTTTTTGTTTAACAAAAGACTATTGTAGAACTCCAATGCCAAAATGGTTTGCGAAAAAATTGCGTCAATGCTACAATGGGTGTAAATTTACGAAAATGAAGAGAAGATCGAAAAGTGCAAATTGATAAAAACAGGAGTGTGAAAGCCAATTAAAAGGTTTTTTTATTTGATAACTCAGGTATCCGCACTGTTCACTTGCGGAGAATCCAATTACAAGGTTTTGCATTGAGGATTTTAGTAGCTCATTTCAGCATGCCACTTTAAGGAGTTGTTATTCATATAAATCATGGGGCACACCATAGGCATTGTATGGGTCCATCCAAAATCTCTTCCCACTAGATTTGTGTAAAGTGTACATAATTTGTGGGTGGGCGCACGTAGGGGCGGAGGGAGCATGGTACAAGAGGGGTCACT
The DNA here is from genome assembly GCA_036023075.1 of Gaultheria prostrata. Classification (NCBI taxonomy): domain Eukaryota; kingdom Viridiplantae; phylum Streptophyta; class Magnoliopsida; order Ericales; family Ericaceae; genus Gaultheria; species Gaultheria prostrata. The sequence continues at coordinate 48,820 of JAXBDA010000099.1, read as the reverse complement.
TGACCCCTCTCACTTTGATTTCACACAGAGATTTTTGATAATTTGGAGCTAAATTTTGCAATTTTGACCCCGTAAAAATTTCCTAAATTGCACAAACTTGCTTAAATATGTAGAATTCTCAAGTTTTTTCTTCTTTTGAGAATTGATTGTATTACAAATGAGGCTATCGTTCATTATTTTTGAAATATAATAAGCCATTGGGAAAAATTATAAGGAAAAAATGCATGTTTCATTGTATATCTACATTATAGTTGACCTCTTAATTTAATTATTTCTTTGCATGAGCAAATAGAAAAAAGTAACTTACATATATATTTAATTTTTGACCCCACTAACCTAAACTCCTGGCTCCGCCCCGCGCATGCAAATGTGTAGTGGTGAATGTGTGGATCAATGCTGAGATGGTAAATGATATTTCTATTAGTTTGGTACATAAATGTATTTGCAGATAGGCTACTTCACAAACTTGCAAGCAAATATTGCTCCCGGGATCCATGTAGCACCGCACCTATGTCAAGATCGAAATCACGTGGTTCTGCGTGCTAAAGAGTAAGTTTAACTTCTTCGGAAAGTTACACATGCTTTGTGGTGTAAAGGAAGCCAATTCTTGTTTTTTTTTTTGATGATGATTTTGCATTGTTCTAAATTCTGCTTGATGTGTGTTGAAGTTCTGGTCTCTCATGCTTTGTGATGTTGCTATATAACGGAGTTTTTGGCACTGGGTGCCTCTTAATGTGTATTTTTAATTTTCTTCTTTTTTAGAATTTAACTATTCGCTGGATGTATTTTCTATCTCTGGGATCTGGCTATGTGCTTTACCTCATGACTCAAATATTGTTGTGTGGTTTGTATTTGGCTATGAATTTTATTTTCTCGATGTACCATTTATTGAGTTCTAATAAAATTTTGTTGCCAATCAAAAAAAAAAATGCAAAACTTAGTTCAATGGGCGGTGAATAATGCATAAAAGGTGTATCAATATTTGAGAAAAATGTATTGATATATGTAAAATTGTATTTATATATGTGAAATATGTAGAGATATCCAAATTGTTTTGGCATGTTTATTATTCAATGCCTACTAGGCTGAAGTTAACAAGACCCATAAAAAAAAATAAAAAAGGAGAAGTTACACAGGTTTGAACACAAGCAACCAAAACTTCTTATTCATGAACCTACCCATTGGTGGTGAATAATGTTCCCATCCAAGACTTTCGTCGAACCGTTTTCCTATCATCTTTTTAAAAACTAATTAATGAATCACTGTAAGTTTTATTATGACGTTTGATATTACATCTGTAAAATTTCTTTTATAACGGTCTCAGGAGGTGACACTATAACAAAATTCACGGGACACTCACATTTTTCTTATTTATTTATAGTCAAAATATGGTAGTACTAAGTACTTCCTTTCGGATATCATTGGTTGATGTGCCTTGGAAAAAGTGAAGCACTGATTGAGAGGGATGCAGAGGATTCGTACTCTTTTTTTCAGGTGTGGAACATAGATATGGTGTGCACCAATTTTCTTTGCAGTTAGCTGACAATCCTTATTTTGGGAGTGGTTGGAAAAATAAAGTTAAAAATCGCGGGATAGGTGGGGGCCGGTCTGGTTTATTCGCCCCACCTTGAAAATAGTACTCCATAGGGCTCTCTCTCAAGGCTTTGTTTGGTTGTATCAAGGTTTACAATTTTTATTTCTTTTGATCGACATATGAAGGTCTACTATTGACAGAAAACATAGGTGAATGTGATTCTGGGAAAGGGAAAAACTTGTGTCACAAAGTGCTGGATTTTTAAGGTGATGGCATTTTGGACTTTGCAATCTTTTTGTTATGGAAAAGAGCATAAAAAGAGGACTATGAGGCCGATAGGGAGCTTAATTATGGATTGCATTTTGCATTTTGATTGTGAATTGTAGATTTTTAGCTTGTAACCAAGAATAGATTATGAAGTTGTACAATGTTTGAGAGATGTGTACAGAATATAATTTGCATACATAATGTCGCTTAAGAGTATAATGATGAAAATAGATTATGAATTGATATTTTTCCCATGTTGCCCTTGTTATTTAATTATGGTAATATAATATGTCTATGAATCTAAATAACCCGTTAGATTCATAATTATTTTTAGATATTATTATTAATTGAAATATAATTTTGTAGTTCCACTACACAAAATTGGGCCCTTATTTGAAAGTCTCCCCTTTTTTTCCTACCTAGGAAGTCTTAAACATTACTTTAAAATTTACAAGCAATATTATTTTTTAATAGACATAGAATTAAAATCATGACGGATATAAAATTCTTATATAATTTCGAAACAAAATAAATATACTTTTGACAAATTGTAAAAACTCCATTAATAGCCAGGGTTGGATATTAATTGAGGGCAGCCCAAAAAATATCTTATAAAGACATGGGTAATATTGTCTTTCTATCAGTAGGGAAAATTCAGAATTCAAAATGAAAATGCAAAAGTAGTTCCAGTGCTAATTATAAAATTATATCTCCATTGGTTTTGAGAATGCATTCTACAAATAAGTTGTCAAACAGCCATAATGTAAAATGAATAATCCATAATAGATAATCAATGCAGTCAAATAAATGAGAGAGAAAAAGGTCCTCTTCTTATTTCCCTTTGACAAAATGAAGGTTAATCTCATTAACCTCCCGAAAGGTTTTTGACATATTCAAAAGTTTTCCTGAAGTTTTCAAAATTCTGTTGATCTCCCTTATTTTACCACAATACATAGATTCCGACTGACAGAGTTTGATTTGGCATTTACAAGACTGAAATACTCCTCACTCAAACCTATTTATTGGATATTAAAGCAACCAAAAAAAATCTAGCCTACCTTATTTCTATAAGGAAAATTCTACCATCAGCCTAATGGGCGGATGGTAAGAGTGCTTTTTGATTGGTAAAAGTGCATTCTTAGCGGTAAAAGTGTTTCCGCTCTTACTGGTCAAAGAGCATTCTTATCGGTAAAAGAGTACTTTTATCGTCCGCCCATTAGACTGACAATAGAAGGACTGTTTCAATAACAAAACCAAACGTCAAAAAGATAAAAACTGAATAAAATTGATTCCAATGTATTGTATGAGATATTTGCATAAGATGTATACATTTGTCTTCTTGATCACTCGGTTATGTCTCATTTTGTGTGGCTACATGAAGCCTTGTGTAAGATTTATACAATTTTTTTTTTTTTATCAAATACGTCAATTTTTCTTATTCTTTTCATTTGATTTGTTTACTTATTTTATCTTATCTTTATTTTTTAGTATATGTTAGAAACAATTCCCACACAATTTGCCTTTCACATTATGCATTTTTTTCAACTTTATTAAAACTAGCAAAATTGAGAAGATTGCATCTTCTTATAGTGAGAATTAGTAAGGGTGAGATAAGTTAAAAATGAAAAGATAAAGCTAGCTAGATGATTTTGGAGTTTTCCAAGGGTAGAATTCAACTCTGTTAGTTGGAGAAATAACGGAAGGGGAATCTTTGTATTGTGAGGTACATTTAGGATGTTGATGTAGTTATATAAATTTCAGGGGAGGTTAGCGAAATTAAACAAAAAACTCCCCATTTTATCTTTTCGCACGTGTGAGCCCGCAACCTTCTAACGAATGCTTCATAGCTTAAGGCGCGACACGTGCCCTTTAGTCAAACAGTCTGCGACAGCTACCCCAAAGTACTGTAGGAGTTACGAGGACAAAAGTGCCCTTCAAAAAATATCTACTCCCTCCGTCCGGATTTATTGGTTTATTTTGGGAATTCTAACTTTTTTTCTATTACTTTTTGTGTAAACTTTTCATACTTTACCCTTTAACTTTTGGAAATGGACAAACATTTTTGGACTTGAAAAAGTATGTTTGTGAACCAACAAAGCCGGACTGAGGGAGTAATTATTAAGTGCACCCGGAGCACAGTCACGTATGGAGTTTATTTTATTTAAGTTTTGAGACAATTCTTTTGAAGTAATGAGCAGAAAGAGAGAAATTGAAAAATGAGAATAATAATTGAAAAAAAAACTTATTAAGAACCGTGCTGAGAGATAAGGGTGGTTTTTAAAAACCAAAATGTGGGAGGCGCTTCTAAGCAAACTTATAAAGAATCGTGCTGAGAGATAAGGGTGGTTTTTAAAAACCAAAATGTGGGAGATGCTTTTCCGGAGTTACCCTTTTGGTCCTTCTGGATCGGTACGAAGAGGTGGTGAGGTGGCTGAACTTGGCTTGAACGTTGAATGCTAGCATGAGAAGATGACATGCACACTGAACACCCACGTTAGTACTTGACCAGGACGGTGGTGGTTAGGGGAGGCACTTCGAGGGTCAAGTATGTGACTAGAGGAGATGAAGTCAATCGATCGGAAAGTTTGAGAGAGAGAGTCATATGAGTGTATTGAATGCTTGGAGAGCGCTCCTCAGTGAGGTAGGTGAGTGTTGCTTTTATAGGCGATGAGTGACTTGCCCACCATGTCCCTCATGCGCCTCACTCGCGCCGTCCGTACCTAACACTCCATGTGGTCGGGTTAGAATGTCTTGGGCAGACCCAATACTTCGGCTGATGTCATGCCTGGTACACCTGATAAGTCAACTGGTTTAGGAGGATTTCCTCAGTCAATCATGTGGTCCCGCAGGTAAAGCCTACTGGCCTGTTGATTGACACCATTAATTGGCCGTCAGGCATGCCTCGTGCCGAGCCATAAGTATCATGGCAGTCGGCAGGTCCCGAGTCACCCGATGTCCACCTACTCGGGATAGATTCCACTCGGCGATATGGATGGCAATGTTTGCCGAGTGGGATGCCTCTTGGAACCCATCGGTCCTTGTGAGATTTCTCGGGAACCATGCCGTCAACCAAGGAGCCGGTTCGGTACCTTGCCGAGGGGATCATGCTGAAGGGACTTGCACCGTACCTTTCGGCCAGTGATGAAATAAATCTTCATTTGGATATTCGTTGTTCTTGATGCCGAGTCGTTCTAAGCCGAGGACACATTCCATTCCGTGACAGCAAATGGGTTCAATCCTCATTCGTTGTTGACCCTTGGGGGTCAATGTACCTTCATACGGATAGGCCAGGGTTGAGCCCAATGGGCCATTACGAACCCAGTTGCTTCACAAAACTCACAAAGTGTGTATCGCTATACTTTAACATTACACATCGTCATGGGATTGACGACAAAATGCATGGACCTCACATAAATGTGTAGATAGACCGGAATACAACGTGACTGTGATATGAATTTAACTGAATTTTTAGTCATTGAAGAGTCGCTAATGGCTTACGATGCAGATGTTTCAGTATGGCTTATCCATGATTATTTTCTGGTAAACTCTGTCCATGGCTGAATCTCATCGGTTTGACTTCTAAATGTCAAAATGTTCTTTCATTTTGCTCTTATGACTTTCATTCAATCTTTTATTATCAAACCCATTTCGGTAAACAGCACCTTAATTAATTGGGCAATTCTATTACGCAATTTTTGGTTCCTAATTCCCCTTATTAATTCATTGTCTCAGTCTCTAATCCCAATTGGTCTGCTTTACACCATGTTTGGATGGTCAGAGTTTGAGGTATGCACGAGGAATTCTAATGTAATCATACACGCAACAAGTTTCATTAAAATGTTTAGATAATTCATGAACGTTTTGCATGACTTTGTTTGATAGAGCTCGTCATTTTCTGCTTAAGAATACAACTGCTGGCATATGACGTTACTTTGTACGAGTGTGATGATCAGGTTTCTGCATCGTCGTAAAATGTGATTCTATTTAGATTAACTAATCATGAATCACTTTTTTTTTTTTTTCTGTACGTCAATTACAATAATGAAGTCACAGGTATACAAATCATGCATGTTCATTCGTTGCAAAATTCCAATCAATCGAACTAGAACTGTAGAACTTTAATTTGCCTAAATAGTATACTACTAATATATGGACTTGATTGAGATAATTTGAATCTTCAAAGTTTGAATTTTGTTTTGATAATTCACCCTTTCCATAGGGTCTTGCATGATTCTAGTTCTTGATTTTGATATATTAACTATGTTAAAATCTTTGCAAATGGAGTAAATAACTTCGTATATGAACACTTATAATCGAACGATGACACGTGGTATAACCATATCTAAATTGATATTAACCACTCGGAAGGATGAATTCGCCACTTATATTTAATGTTTATGAGCAGCAGCATTTGAAAACTGTCACATCGGGATAATGAAGTTCAGTTTGCACACATAGTAGTTTATTATTGAGTTATGATATGCATTGTCAATGACGCGGGATAAACGATCTCTCAAAGTTGATTATTTTAATTTTGAAAAGCCGTTCTCTATAACTCAATTAAAAAAAAAATTATTTAAACTTCGGTCAAAAAACATTCTCTATCAATCTGTCTCATTTTAAATTCTAGTTTCGCCCTTGGATGTTGGTTATATGAGTTTTAACATGTAATGTCTATCGGGTGATCTATTTATACCTTTGTCATTGTCATTAGGGGAACGAAGAATAAGGAATTACGGACCTTGTGATTCATATATTTTTTGAAATTAATTAATAGCCAATGCTAAATATACTTCCTCAAGTAAAAGGGAATTACAATGACTTCAATGGACATCAAATTGCAAAAAAAAAAAAAAGAAAGTATAAAATAGGGGCGGTATTAAATAATTAGGACTCATTTTTCTTTCATTTATTACCCCTTTTTGGAGTTCTAACTTTTTAAGAAGACATACAATTAATGCCATGAACTCAAATTCAAAGTCATGCTTTATATCCCTTATTACCTTTTTCACTTGATATATTTAAATAACAATTTAAGGAGTAATTTTTAAAATTCACAAACTTTATTTTTGATTTTTCAAGTGGATTTAATTAACCGCAAAATAAGGTTCACCCAAAAATCAAAACAAACTCTGAAAATAAAGCTGGACTTTATGAGATTCCAAACGTGGCTTTACAGCATCCCCTTTCCTTCTCTTTTATTTTTCGTTTGATCGAAAGATTGAAAAGGGTCGGGAAAAAAAATTCAATGGGGAGAATTGACAAATGTTCCTTGGCTCCTTGCTCGTTCCCACACGTGTGAGTTCAAAAAAGTTCACGAAAGTGTCAAACAAAGCCGTGAAAATTGCAGAAAAACTAAACACAGTAGGACTTTTCCGTCCTTTCACTACCAAAAGAAGAGAGTTGGTTAAATTGGAAACAGGGGTTACTCCGAACGTTGGGTTTACTCCCAACATAATTGATCAATTTTTGAATCTTGAGATCATCCCCTAAGAGAGTAATTTGATGTGAATCCACCGATTCAAACATGCATGACCTGTCTTTAACCAATTAGAAAAGAAAATTAAATGATGTGTGCGTGAACCGGTCTGAACACTCGTGACAATCGAACCATTAAAAAAAGAGAGAGAAAAGCAATAAACTGTTTTATAGAGTGGTTTTTCTTCATGTCCTGGGGTTGTTTTGCCGAGTGGAACCGTTTTAGAAAGAGAACTAAAACAATAGTTTTAGAGAGAGACAGAAAGTAAAAAAATAAATAAATAAACTATGGGTACGTTATTTGGTGTACAACAAATGCATACTGTGTTGTGTGGAGCCCACCTCAAGGTCTCATCCAAATAATCGAAATTGCTCAATTTGTTTAAAATATTTTTTTAATGATTCATGTAAAAAATCAGTTTAATCAGATATCAGTAACATCTTGATAGAATCTTTACTCAAATTCGTGTCTTTGAAAATTGAGCAAAGAATTGAACAAGCCTCTACTGATATTCGACGGAATTGATCTTTTACATGAATCCTTTAAAAAGATATTTTAAATAAATTAAACTGCTCCGATCATTTGTGTAAAATGTCGAAATGGGTTTGCCATGTTTATTTGCTGTACACCAAATCATACACCCACAATCGGACTAGTAAAAAATACTCCCTCCGTCCCATATTTGTTGTCCATTTTCATTATTCATTACACTCAAAAAATTGGTTATACTTTTCAATGTGTAATGTTGTATATATTCAATATGGATCTTGTTTGATAGTTCTCGATGAGTACTATTAAACAAAAATTTTAAAATTGTAAAACACATTATAGATTGAGAGATATAAGTAATTGAAAAATGACACGTAAACCCGTAAATTGACAATAAATTCGGGACGGAGGGAGTAAGAGAGAGAGAGAGAGAGAGAGAGAGAGAGAGAGAGAGAGAGAGAGAGAGAGAGAGAGAGAGAGAGGATATATCTTTCTTAAGACAGACCGCTTTATCTGAAAATTCGGTATTACAGAAAGTCGTCTTTGGTTCTTTTAGAGAGAGAGATGGGAGCTTAAGAAAGAAAAAAAAAAGGCTTTGTCTTTTCTCTCTTTTGCATTCAATTCTCTTTCCCCCTCTCTTTCTCAATTTCATCCACATAGCAGCAACCTATCTTCAATTGTAACCGACTCTATCTCTCTCTGTCTCTCTCTCTAGACAACAATACATACAGATTAATTTGTATCTATCTATCTATATATTGATGGTGAAGACCCGGAGATGAGGAAGATCATGATCAGAGTTGAAAAAAGAGCACAAGGGCATTATTATTAATGGGATTCTCAAGAGCTGTTTTAGAGAGAGAAAGCAACAAGCAGCATCATCTTCATCTACCTGATTCTACTAACATGGCTGCCAATAAAAACCAGCTGCTACTTGTAAACCAGCAGCAGCAGCAGCAACAAATTGACCTTTCACCTCATCATCAACATCATCATCAATATCAGCAACATCAGCAGCAGCAGCAGCAGCAGCAGAATAATCCTCAGATGTCGTATATGATGCAATCGTCTTCGTCGTCCTCGTCTATTCCTACCAACTTCATGTAGTTTAATTTCTTCCACACCCGTGAATTTTTTTTATATGTGTTCGATTATGTTCTTGGTTGGGATGAATTTTCAGAAGGTGGTTTTTATTTTTTTTTGGGTTTGAATAATTTGGTATCTGGCTCAATGGACCGACTAAAACCTATTTTATTTTTTTTCTTTCTAAGGTGTTAGTTACATATACCCACGAAAAAACCCATTTCGTGATTTTCCCCAATTCCTCTGATTGTTTGTTTTCCTTTGGATGGATTTCCACTATTCCTAACAACTTTATTACATAAAGTTCACACCCACAAAATTCTTTTTACGTGGTTAATTTGTTTTTTTTTTTTCATTTGGAGGTACTTTCCAAAAGACTTTTTGTTGTGTGAATTTGTCAAAGGTGTCCTTTTAATAACTAGGTATCCGGTCCAATGAAAACATCAAAACCCATTTGATCTCTCTTTCTTTCTTTTAATTTTTCTGGGTCGTTTTTTTTTATAGGCAACAAAAATTGTTATTAAGAAACTCGACAAAGTGTACATCGAGAATTTTTTTCTACGCTGTTAATACCCAAAAAAAGACAGTTTGAGATCTTCTATTCGAGATTCGAGAAATCCATTGGGATTTTTTCGAATCGGTAAAAAGAAGAAATGTTTTTGAAACAGTGTAGTCTATTGTAAAATGTTCATAAATCTTTTTTTTCGTTCCGAATTAATCTTTATAAGATTTGGATTTAATTACTTATTAATCTAATTTTTCTTGTTGTGTGGGAATGCAGAAGCAAAGATTCAGGAGCTTATGATTTGGGTGAGTTAGATCAAGCTCTCTTTCTTTATTTTGATGGACAACAAGATCCCTCATCCGCCCAAGACCAAAGGCGTAAGTTAATTTCCCCTCTCTCTCTATTTTTTTTTTTTTTTTTTTTGAGGAAAAAGGGAAGGTCATGTTGAAAATATGTTTCAACAGAGTAAAATCTGTGATGTACTATGGTTGACCAGATCCTTTTTGCAGAGGGAAAATCAATTCCCGAGAAAACAACTTTCAATTCCCTCCTCTCTTTTTCATTTTTCATTTTTTGTTGCTTCTTGTAACTTGGAGCTTGGACCGCGACATTTAACGAATTCCGTGATCATGAATTTCTTGCGGGGAATTCAGATTGTACTAGAAAACATGTACGAAATTTGGATCCCTCACTTTTTTCCTTTTTCCATCCTTTTTTTTTTTCAATTTTGATTTTGATTTCCTCCTCTTTTTTCACCTTTTTGTACCCTCTTTTACCTTTCCCCCTCTGTGGTTGAATTAATGAAGCATAAAATCAATAAATTTCTCTCTCTCTCTCTCTCTCTCTCTAAAGTTTAATGATTTGTGAGGATTCCACAGGTGCAGAAAATTCAGGGATGAGACCACCAACTCTGAACATTTTCCCTTCTCAGCCAATGCACATTGAGCCATTGTCAACCAAGGTAATCCACATCAAACATATTACTTTGATGCATTTTTTTTTCTTTGCTTCTAAGTACTGAATCACTACTATTTTCAGCAGATCAATAACCAAAAGACTGATTTTTATGCATAACTCCGCGCAAGAATAATGATGTGGCAGTGACGTTTTTGAATTTTTAAGTCACGTTCGGAACTTTTATTTTAGATCGACAAAATCAAGACCTGCCCCATTATTCTTTATCAAATTCTCTTTTCGACTTTTTCGTGTCTGTATAACATTACGTTAAATCTTAAATGGATTTGTTTTTAATTAGTCGGCAAGAGTGATGTTACATGCAAACAAATTTTGCTTTTCATAAACTTTTTGCTAAATGATACACTTTTTACTCACACTAAATAATATAGAATTTTTTTTATGACATGAACTTTATTTGAATGTGTACGGTATGCACCACTTGAATAATAAAAAAAAAAAACCGCGGTCACATTATTCGGGAGCTGGATTTATGAATATTAAGTTCATATGATGTAGTACTGTACTTTTACAAAATTTTCAATGGGGTTTGTTTGTATTTGGTAGGCAAGTGTTGGATTAGTTTCTTCATCTCCAGCCACTAGTGGTTCAAAGAGACCATCTGAACCGTTCATGGATTCGACCAACCCCAAAAACAATGTTGCCTCTGGTCCTGATCATGCACCTGCCAAAGCTATCAAGGTTGGACTTATTCATATATCTATCACACACTAAAATATAAGTGATTCTTTTGGTTACATATATTATGCAGTTCTACAAAAAAAATCAGTTGGTTCTTGTAAGCTGAGATTTGGGTTGTACAAATTCTTATTTTTTTAAAATATTGTGATTTGGTAATTGTGTTTCGAGCAAGCCTATGTGCACCTGCGCTAATTTCAAACTATTGAAGTCAACGATTGATATAATCGGCAAAAATACTCCAGTGGTCCAAAAGGTTTTGTGTTGGCAACGAAAGTTGAACCTACGAGCTTGGGGGAATAAGATTCTTACTTGCCGCGATGCTCCACTCAACCAATCCTTTGGGGTTTATAATTCAGTTACTTGCACCAAAAAGAAGAAGAATTTGCTTTGCTTGTTGTAAAATGGGATTTGGGTTTTTCTTTTTTTTTTTTCAAATGATTTTTTGAATTGATTATTGTTGTTATCATTGTTGTGGCAGCGTGAAGGTAACCGCAAAGGCCCAACATCAAGTTCAGAACAGGAAGGACCTAAAACACCAGATCCCAAGGTTGCTTTGGTTCTTTTTCACATTTAAAATTGAGGTTTTTTTTTTTTTTTTGTCGGTACAAAAATGCTTTAAAAAGTTTCAAATTTCTGTTAACCAAATATGTTGTTCAAAATCATTTATTCTTAAAATAGCTATGAAGCAATAACAATTGAGCAAACTTATTTTAAATGGTCTTTTGTTTTGAAACAAATTAGTAGTATTTTTTTAATGTAAATTAATATAAAGCGTAAAATATTCATAGAATGATGTAGTACGTACTAACATGTTTATAATCAAATCCCAACTTTCCACATCTGTATGTATTGAGATCTCTTCTTCTTTTTCTTTTTTGTTGTCATTTATTTTTTTGTACATCATCATTCGTCTCTTTCATCTCTAGCAATTGAAGCCATTTTCTCAAGTGATAATTAATTTCCTTCATTGTTGTGCAGACATTGAGAAGACTTGCTCAGAATAGAGAGGCAGCTAGGAAAAGCAGACTTAGGAAAAAGGTCAGTCCAATTTCACAAAGGTGGAGGCCTATCGCCGGCAGCAGTTTTTACTGACGATTTCACATATATTGAATTTTCTCTCTATTCCTCAAATTTTTTTTTGTTGTTGAAGAAAATGACTTATATTTCAGAGAAGATTTTGTTTCCCATATAATCGTTTATCGGTTAATTTTTACGGGCTTTAATTTGCTTACCTATTATTTACAGGCTTACGTTCAGCAGCTAGAAACAAGTAGGATTAAGCTTACTCAACTTGAACAAGAACTACAAAGGGCTAGATCTCAAGTGAGATTTCTCTTTCTCAACTAATAATGCTATTGATAGCTTGATAGAATCTCTTCACCTTACCACCTTTTTTTTTAAAGAAACAAAATATTAGTTTTTTTTTTTTTAAATTGGGTTTTAATTTGTTTTTAGGGGGTGTTTTTTGGTGGAGGTGGTGCTCTTATGGGAGCTGACCAAAGCATTCCAGTAATCAGCAACATTAGCTCAGGTGGTGTATCATTTACAAGCTCTCCTATATACCATGTACTCTATATATCTACAGATTTTCGGGTTCGACCAACTTTATCCGATAAATCAAATAAATGGTGGTCGACGAAAATTCTATACAGGATGATGTGACTTTTATTCTTTTTGTCCGTGCAAGTAAAGGGAGGTGACAAGAATGAGCTATTAAATAAAAAGAACAAAAAATATACCAAGGGTTTGATTTGAAATGACAAGAGCAAAAAATAGGAGGCCAAACAAAGGGTTTGATAAAAAAGGAAAAGAACAAAATATACCACATCATTGTGCTTTTAAATGATTTGCATGAATTTTAATTTTCAATGAATAGCAAATTAGAGAAATATCATTCATTCTGATATGGCACTGACAATTTTAAATTCTCTCTTGTGAAAAAAACGAGGTGACAAGAATTAGCTACATCATTTTGTAAAACTTACGTTGGCACAACATTAACCTTTTCAAAAAATGGATCCATTTATTTACACACACACACACATATATTTTAAAATATCACTTCTTTTTTGTTTGGTGTAATCTTAAAGCTCAAATCCATGGTGCAGTATTTGACATGGAGTACCAAAGGTGGCTAGAGGAACACCACAGACTGATGTGCGAGCTCCGAGCAGCGGTTCAAGAGCACATACCGGAGAACGAGCTACGGTTATTTGTCGACAATTGCTTAGCTCACATTGACGAGATTATGAACCTCAAAAGCATGGTGGCCAAATCCGATGTCTTTCACCTTATTTCCGGCATGTGGAAGTCTCCCGCCGAACGTTGCTTCATGTGGATGGGTGGTTTCCGGCCTTCTGAGCTTATCAAGGTATATTTTTCCAACTTTATTTCCAATACTCTAATTCCCCTTCTAAATAGATAGTTTTAAGGATTGTGATAATATAATATAATTGACCATAAAAAAATGGAAACTAGCCCGCTTGCTTTCTTTTTTCCAAGGGTTAGAATTCATTACTACGTGCCTTCTTCTCCGAAGGATTTTTTTTTTTATAACTAGATATCCAGGTTTTTTTTTTATAACTGATTGCTTGGCCTGCATAACGAAAAACTTCAAAATGATGTATTTTAAAAATTAAAAAGAAAACTTTTTTTAGCAACTCACTTGAAATCAATGAGTTATTTTAATTTGAGAACAAAAAATTTCTAGCGAAAATATACTTTTTCAAAATACTAGTTTAAAGGACGAATTAGTTTTTTGAGACAGAGGGAGCAGTAAAACCTCTCCGAGAGAGCTGAGTGAATTTATTTCCGAAACCCTAGTTTCCCTTCTAATTAGATAGCTTTTGGGATTTTGATAATGCATAATTTGATTGACCATAAAAAATATCAAGAAAACTAGTCCTCCTGCTTTCCCTTTTTCCTATGGTAGGAATTAATTACTACCTTCTTCTCTGAACGATTTCTTGTCCTGCATAAATCAAAACTTAAAAAAAAAAAATACATTTTAAAAGAAAATAATATCGAATTTTTTTTTAGCAACTCAATTGATATCAATAAGTTATTTTAAATTTCTGAAAGAATTTTTTATATCAAAAATACAATCTTTTAAAATACTAGTTTTACGAGACAAATAATTTTTTGTTTTCTTTTTGAGATGAAGGGAGCTGTAAGATCTCTGGGTGAGAGCTGAGCGACATTAATATTTTTTGTTTTTGTTGCATCTCACTTGTTGTAGTGGAACACATTCTGAATTTGTTGCAATTGTCTCTTAGGTTAACATGACAATACTACAGAATATTGTGACATAGACACCGCATTTCGAACAAATATTGAGTGCAATGGCGACAAATGATATCACCAACTAATAAAAATCCGCAACGAGGATTAGGTAAATTATATAGAAGTGTATTTATATCGTGAAGCCTTTCCCTTAATAAGGCCACATTAGGTATTATTTCAAGTCCTTCCATAAAGCAATATCTGTTACCACACATTTTAGTTAGAGAGAGAGAGAGAGAGAGAGAGAGAGAGAGAGAGAGAGAGAGAGAGAGAGAGAGAGAGAGAGACGTGCAAGAAAAGGTTCTCTTTCCTCACACACACAGACACACATTGATGAAAACAAACTCTTGTTCCCACGTTCGTACCTTCTTTTGTTTGTAGCATAGGGATGAACCTCATTTATTTTTCCATAATTTGTTTCCTCAAGTTGTTTGGATGATCTTTGGATTTTTCTGTAATTTTTTTTTGAAGCAAACTCTTTTTTTTTAGACGTAGGAATGCTTTTGTAACCATGTGCACTACATCTATGGATTGAGGGCTCTGTTGTCTTTTAGGGACAACAGACCCTGCCATCTCCCAATTCGAGCTGTCCGTCTTTGCAATCGATAGTTCAGATCATATGTTTGTGAACTCTTCGATAGTATATCTGAACTACCGCTTAGAGTTAACTTTCTTAGCGGTACGAGTGCATAAAAATATCTAAACCATCAATTACAAAGATGGACAACTTGAATAGGTTGGCAGGTCTGACGTCCTTAACGAATATAGCATAGCCTCCGGTTCCTACATATATTTACTTGACATTTTTTGTGCCGCAAAAATATGTGAAGTAGAACTTATGTAAGATGTTGCATCAAATAATACTTCAATTTTCATTTGTATAATGTAGTCATTATAAATTTTTTATTTAGAAAAAGACAAATCATGTAATTTGTTTTTTTTTCAATATTCATGCGAATTTATCATGTTACCTTGTCATTGGTTTATTTTTTTCCTCACACAAAACGATAATGAAGTAAATTAAGATGAATAAAAAGAAGAAAAAGAGTGAAATAGAAAAAATGGGCATGCGAAAAATCCATTTTCCTTTACAAAACTGATTCTAGAAACTAGTATAACAATTAATTTGGGTTTTTTTTTTTTTTTTGCAACTTATTGGAATTTCCAACAACTTCTTGTTTTTTTGTCTGCTGTTAGATTATACTGAATCAAATAGAGCCGTTGACGGAGCAACAGCTGTTGGGAATCTGCGGACTACAACAGTCAACACAGGACGCCGAAGAAGCTCTTTCACAAGGACTCGAAGCACTGAATCAATCTCTCTCGGACACCATTGCATCTGACTCACTGAGTAGCCCACCAAACATGGGAAACTACATGGGTCAGATGGCCGTAGCCATGAACAAGCTCTCCACCCTTGAAGGCTTCGTGAGACAGGTATGGCCCCCATAAAAACCCTAGCTCCTCACTTGCTTTATTATTTTCATTTTTTTTCATCGTTTAAATCATCCGATATGTACGCGTATACATACACACACAAGATGCCCGGGCAGTCAGACACACGCAATATATGTACAATTCGTATTACGCGAAAGAAGGAGGGAGAGAGAGAAAGGGCACACTTGGAAAGGGAAATGTGCTTAGTACTGATATAGATGTGAACGTGAGAAAGGAGGGAAACTAGGGTGGCAGTTTTTTTTTTTTTTTTGTTCTTTGGGCAATTTTCTTTGTGCATTTAAAAAGTAGGTTTTGAAAAATAAAAATGTGAGTCAGCCCAAATATAACGTTCGTACCAAACATTAGGGGCTTCGATTATTATTATGTCAAATTTTGTGTCAGAAATTGTGTCCTTAAAACCGGCCACACACATATATGTATATACGTAGTTGTAAGTATATGTGGGGCCAAATCTGCTCCTGCCCAGGTTGTTAAAACCTGCTCCAAACAGACAATGACTTACTCCCCCAGCTCATCCATCAGGTTTTCTCACGGACAAAATTCATAAGGATTTAATTACTCAATTAAGTTTAAATATTACAGGGTAGATACAAGTGGCTACGAAAGTACAAGTCACAAAATGCAAAACATACAGTTCTAAATTTCTAATATTATTGCGTTCATTTTACGATACTGTTAACTTTCCATATACTTCGAATCGTGATATGGGATTGCGTTAAATTTTTTTGGGATATATAAGCTAAAAAATCAAGCAGTACAAAATTAACAAATTTGATTATTCAAAAGTGGTTTGAGAGGTCAAAGGATTCAAGTCTCGAATCGTACAATAGAAAATATTGCTCGAACTTTGTCCGCCTACGAAGCTATGGCTCTTTAATTCCTTGCAGAGTTTAGGCCGAGTTTTTCGTTAGATTTTATAGGATTTCCCATAAAATCAAGCACTTGATAAAATCACTCTCTTTCCCATTAGATAAAATCCAAGTGTGATTAAATCACCACCCAATGCATCATTTACCATTTTGCCCCTTTTTTTAAGGGTCCCCACCATATATGAGTAATGATTGTACTTTTTTTTAAAACTTTTTTTGGGCAGGGGCAAAATAGTAATTATGCCTTTTATCCTTGTGTCATGTATAATGCAATCTCATTTTATCACTGGCTAATTTTATCAAATAAGATTGGAAGAGAGATTAAATCACAGATTTAATATTTTGAAAAACTGAGCCGTAGGGTGAATTTGGAATTTCCATAAACACACACAGAGAAGGACTGTGGGTACCTTGTCCAGCCTTTTGTTGAGAGGAAAAAGTCTATGGTGTGGGTCCCAACTTAGGATGATATGCAGCAGCGCATGTGGCTGTGTTCAAGTACAACCCTTATAATTTGTCCGGTGGTTACTCAATTTGATTACCTAGCACTTTTGCATGCCAAGTTATAGCACGCATGTCTCACTCATTTACCGTGTCATTCATTGATCACATGTTCTGCAGAACATGTGAAACTAGTTTGCCTGTACTCTCTCTGTTCCATTTTAATAGTCTGGCTAAGTTAATATATTTTTTAAATTATTCTTATTTTTCAATTTGCAATATTTTAAAATTTTAAAAACTTCATATAATAGACCTAATTGAATTCTACTATATAAGATCCATTTTTCTCATGAAATTCATAATAGATTGAATATTATTAGCAATTTATAAATTGCATTAGATACCGAACTGGACTATAAAAATAGAACAGATGGTGTATTTTATTTTTGAAGAGTATCCGGGCAAATTTACGCAGAACTCAATTAATCTCCTCTCTGGTGCGGTTAAAAGCACCCATCAACATCAGGACTCAGAAAATTTATAAGATATGACTTTTACGCAGCCTAACCCCCCTAACTAATTGGACTAACCTTTTGACTTGCTTGCATGTATATATGTGAGTAGGAGTGCAAATTAATCAAGCTGCTCTGAGTAGGAGTGCAAATTAATCAAGCTGCTCACGAGCAGCTCGTTGCTCTGCTTGTTAGAGTTCGGCTTGTTTAATAATCGAGTCAAGCACAAACTCAAGTTTTAGACTCGTTTATTAAGCGAGCCGGGCTTAACACTTTAAAACTCGACAAAGCTCGGCTCGTTTTTAAAGACTTAGCTCGTGTATAGAGGCTTGTTGAGTAAATAAACCAGGCTCGGCTCATTAAGGGTTAGGCTTGTTTACAGCTAAGCCGAGCTCAAACTCCAATTTTGGCTTAATTAGTAAACAAGCTTACGACAAAGCTCGACTTAGTTTGTTTGCACCCTATTTTAATGCGGGTGAGTAGAAGCACCAGAAGAAATTATCACCTACACGCATGACGACAGTGAAGGACCCACAATATATCTCCATCACGGAGATCTTAGGATGTAGGCCCATGTTTTTTATGATGACATCATGGTCATAACAATTAGACCATCTCTCGATCTCACCATAACCTCATTATTCACCCTAGCTCCCACAAGAGTACATTCAAAGCTCATCATACCAATTCAGAAATTTTGGGCACATTTGACTCGGTGAAATCACGAGTTGACTCAGTCGATACCCAATCTCAAAATGGTAGTACCTCTATTCACGGATTTGGGGTTGCTGCTGTGCAGCCCCACATCTATTCACACCGTATAGGGTTCTTGTCGCTAGTTCTTTTCATGTCTGTTGGTACCTAATTGCCGGCTTCTAATTTGCGCTTTTTATCTTTATTTCATTTTTCATGTCTTTAATCATATAATCATGTCTCTAATATCAAGGATCTTTTCGGGTCCGTTTGTTTAGCTGGATTTAAGAATTGGATTAGACTATATATTCACAAAAGATTACATGATATTCGGTGTTTGAATAAATATTTTTAACCTAAAATAAACTTCCATAAGATATGTAATCCGATCCTAAAATCGTTTTTGCCGAGGAAAAAAAAAAAAAAAAAAGCTTTCCCGCTCCCAATCAATCAATTTACATTAAGGATGACCTAGCTAGAGAGTAGAGCCTAATAGTAATGTTAGCTTAGGCTATAGTTTAACCCTTTGGATGATTGTTATGTGACACGGACACCCTAAACTTATTCTTTGTAGAGCCTTGTTTGGCAATAGTTGCTTTTTGAAATTTGCTGTTGTATTTTTCTAGTTATGTTTTTTATACTATGCTGTAAGAATTAATTAAAGACCTGATTAAGACAATTACGCGCATAAAAAAACAAAAAAGTCAACTTAAATGTTGTTGGGAAAAAGTATGAACAAAGATCAATTAAGCATTCTTAGCATCATGCTTGGGATAAAATTAATAAATTTTTGATATTCTTCTGAGAATTTTTTTATTGGTTGAAAACAACTATTAGGCCTAAATCCTTAGTATGCACGGCATTAACATAGAAAATTATTGGTCAATGACCTTATTTTTATTTTCTTAATTTTATGTCAAACATGCTTTTTTAGAAGAAGACTCAATTGCCAATTTCCAACTAATTTTCCAACATCCCCCACTATGCTCCAAGTTTTCACAAAAGGGTTTCAAAAGACCCTTGCACCATACCACAACCATCTACCTGAATGAAGGAAAAATTGCCAACATATTTCACTTTCATGTCCTTATATTCCTTACCCCATTTGACAATCTAGCCACACCTTACAATAATAAACTCACAAGTTTCCTAGGTTATTTCCCCTTGATAGCAATGTGGAAAATGTATAGAACTAATAGTAAAATGACGAAAATACCCCTCAATTTTTTTTCATCCGATGACCCAATTGGCATGTATGAGTACTTTTGATATAATGTGATATTTGTGCTCTTACAGGCGGATAATCTGAGACACCAAACGATTCACCGGCTACACCAAATCCTGACCACCCGTCAAGCGGCCCGATGTCTTTTGGCTATAGCTGAGTACTTTCATCGCCTTCGAGCTCTCAGTTCCCTCTGGTTGGCGCGCCCCCGACAGGACTAGGTAGGGAGGTGGGGAAGAGGGGAGAGAGAAAAGAAAAGCCCTAGCTAGCTACCTTAATATATCTTTAAGGTTTACTTACTTTTTTGAAATATTATGACTTCTCTTATTTCCTTTTCCACATATACATTGTATAGATAGACAATAATAAATAGATCTTAAGATTATTATATTTTAAGTACTCTCTCTAATCGATATCTCTTTCAATTCCTTCTTGAACCATGGAATTTAGGGAAGTAATGATTTGGCAGCCATTTCTGACTGGGAAAAAAAGGACTTTGGGTTCAAAGATGAAGAAATTTGGAAGAGAAACAGAAGGTTTTGGGTTATTTATTTATTCATTTTTCTATTATGAGAGAAAATTAAGGAAAAGAAACTTAGTTTGGATCTAGAAAGAGAAAGGGGCAAGGTGTTTTGGTATCATATTGTCAATTATTGTCCATCTGGACTTGTTTTTTGTTGCATGCATGCTACTAGATATGACATCTTAGAAACTGGTTTATTTTAGATGATGTTGTGGACTTTTTGGTATGGTTTTTCACTCTAGCTAGGAAGTGGAGTTGGTGATCAGCTACGCATTGAAAGGTGCAAAAACCACACACACACAACAACAACAAACAAAAAAAGCACAGAAGCAAAATTTTAGTATGAAAAAGTGTTCGATGGATTTTACAGAAGCCTAGATATTTTCGTAAAAGAAAAAGAATTCTGGCTCAGGACACCCTGCATTACCAAAAATAAAAAAGAAAAAATAAAAGAAAAAAGGTTAACTGAAAGGGCTACCCAGTGTACAAGGCTCCCACTTTTATTGCAAGGTCTGGGGAGGATTGAATGTACGCAAACTTTAATTACTCATACAAGAAGAGAGACAGTTTCAGCAACTCAAACCCATGACCACCAGGTCACATTGGACAAACTTTGTCGTTGTGTCCGGGCTTCCCTTAAAGATTAACAGGCTAAAAATGATAACCGTAACCAAATAGGAATTTGCATGTTGTTTTGCAAGATGCATAGATGACAATTTTACATTTCTAATGGCATATTTAACAGCTAGATACTACGCAATCTGGGTATGTAGAAGTTTGTTGCACAGTTGTTGGAATATGAATTAACGTAGTTAGAGTTAGAAAAATGGTTAGGTAATTGATTGTATAGAAATGTTTCCATAGAGAAGTCCAAAGAGTAGAAAATAATCTGGATATGGTTGGTGGCTGTTCCGAAATTCAATCAAGATAACTTTATTTTCTTCCTCTTCTACAATATATCAATAATATAAAGTTCCGCGTGCAACAACTAAATCAAGCCCATAACAAGAATTCGAGAACTAGTTTCACGTGGGCGAAAAATGAACTAACAATGAAAGACTCGTATACAAAAGATTTGATAACCAATCTTTAATTCAGCCATATTTGAACCCCTGACCTCTCTCTAAAGATTTTGCAAGAGTGATTAACTACGCTAATCTTAGTTTTTTTTTTTTTTTGAACCAGAAGAGTTTTTTTTAATCACTAATCTTTAGAAATACATTACAAAGATTAAAAGGATCCGAAGCATGAGACATGACGATGGAGAAAGGCATCACTACGCTAGTCTTAGTTGATTATAAGTATTTGGGATGTTTTTTATATGTTAGAATAAAGCTGGTACATAGTCAACTTTTCTTGCAGTCCAAATCTTGGGCTACCACTGAAATTGTTAACTGGGTCCTAGGTCCAGCCCATATGATGGTGTCATTTCAAATTGGGCCGTACCGTATACATAACTCAACGATGTCTTTTAAACCCAAACAAGGGAAATAAGGTTTGACCATGCACTGTCCTTGTCATTTGAGCTTCTTATATATAGCCTAATTTAGCTTTAGGTCTAGACTGGCTGGTATGTTATAAATATAAAGCCTCATTTAATTTTGGGCTTGCATTGGGGTGGATGACGGCCTGGCCCAAAATAGGAATACGTCCATTCAAACTGTATAATAAATTATTATAATGATTTTTACACCTTTTTATTTATTTATTTATTTATAAAATGCACTCATTTTTTTTTTTAGTGACAAAATTGCACATAAAAATTCATTACAAGGAGAATGTATTTACAAGAAAAGGGAGTGTGAAAATCATTTTTCATTAAAAATTATATTTTTTCAGTTGTTTGTTTGATAAATATAATTGTCTTCACATTTTAACTTAATTTGAATCTGAAGCTGTCCTTAATATCTTTGTTTTATACTTCGCAAAATTACATCTAACCTCTCTGCAAAGCTTCAATATTACGTTTGTTGGACTAGATATCAACTACTCCACTTTAAATGAGATACATAAAAGCTACTCCCTCCGTCCCAAAATGTTTGCCCCCTACGAAACTACGTGCAATTTTCAAACTAAAAAATAATGTATTTACCAAAATAATTTTCAATTTTTTTTGCACCATATTAAAGTTCTCAATGAGATCTATCAAACAAGATCCATATTGCTTAGAAAATTATTTTTGGAACTATATTATTTTTTAGTTTGAAAATTGCACGTAGTTTCGTAGGGGGCAAACATTTTGGAACGGAGGGAGTATAATAAGCGACATTGCAATATTAGTAACTTAGTGAGAATTTTGGAGTAAAAGGAAATTATCGAAGTAGTCAATAAAAAAATCCGAAACAGAGATATAAACAACAACTACTAAATGTGGAGCCACATAATGGAAATAGGATAAGACATTTTCATCAATAATCTTCACGATCACTCCAAAAGCAATCCCAGCATAGGCGAATTTCACATGTTGAACATAAGAAAGCCAAAGGATACTTATGATGATTGGTCCCGCACAGGCTGCACGAGAAGTTGTCATTGGGTTGGACAATTGTGAGGTCGTGATCATGCCTACTAGATTTGGTTAAACTCCCACACATCATTCTTGGAGTTGGTGATCAGCTACGCATTGAAAGGTTGCAAAAACCACACAACACAACAACAACAAAAAGCACAGAAGCAAAATTTTAGCATGAAAAAGTGTTGGATGGATTTTACATATTTCGTACAAGAAAAAGAAATCTGGCTCAGGACACCCTGCATTACGAAAAACAAAAAAGAAAAAAAAGAAAAGAAAAAAGGTTAACTGAAAGGGCTACCCCGTGTACAAGGCTCCTACTTTTAATGCAAGGTCTGGGGAAGATTGAATGTACGCAAACTTTAATTTAATTTTTTTTTTTTGGTACGTCGGAAATGTCACGCCCCAAATCCGGAAGCATGACCGGCCGTGAACCATATAACAATTATAGAACACGAAGCCTAAATAAAAATATTTTAACAACTCAAACAAATTAAAAAGAACTGCATATTTTATTCAAGCCAAAATACGTGAACCAAACCAATAAATTTTTATAGCAAAATGAACCCAATATCTAATATCCTCGAACTCCAAATTTATTAACAAAATTGCTAAATAAACAAAAGTGCGGAAGCTGTTTAACATGACTAAAAGAAATAAAAATGCAAATGCCCTAGAGGTCCAAACGGTGGGTCCCGATACTGTCGCTGAGTCCACTATTATGCTCGATGAACTAACCTGGAAAAAAAAAAGGAATAAACCGTCAGCTGAAAGCTCAGTGAGTAGTTTAACATGCTAAGGGTAAAGAGTATAACGTGGCATACGTTTAAACAAAAGATAATCGAGGCTGCAAAGAAATGGTTTCGAATAACAAAGGTCGGTGGCTCAACAAGTAGTATCAAGGAGATGAATATCTGATAAACGAATAATGGAAACAATAATCGGTTCACAAAAATGTGCATCGATACCAATCAGCCTGTTCGAGAATACCAGAACGACGAACAACAATAAACAGGAGTCTCAACCAAATTATGTGGGAACCATAATAAAAATAACCATTGCCAAATGCCAAATATTTTCTCAGGGCTTAGCCCGTTGGATCCAATACCGTACTTAGAGTCACCTCAGGATGGCGCCTGGGTCTTTTCCCTAAGCCGATCCGGAATAGGGTCACAGGGTATTTCACAAGTCTTTTCCCTATCCGTTGAACACTAGAGTCACAGGGTATTTCACAAGTCTTTTCCCTAGTGGCCAAAGTCACCACAGGATGGCGCCTGGGACTTTCCCTTGGACTTTCACAAATATAATACATAGTCACAATCACATAAGAACAACGGCAAACGGAGTCACCTGCAGGGATATTCCCCGTGCCGCTGCAAAATCTCAACAATATAACGAATTCAACAATTAGACAATAAGTGGAATAAGAGCAATCGATCAATCAGAAATATAATTAATAAACCTTGTATGCCGAAGGGTACATCAATTGTCAATAAATGGACAATGAATAAGAATACAATTATCCATCTCAACGAATTAAAGAATATGTCAAGAAACGATAGGCTCAAGAGGATTCCAAAAGAAGGGATCACATGCAACTACTCACCTTGATCGAAACGATAGATCACAAAACGCAATGCTCGAGTACTCTGCGCTAGTCTGAATTACAAATAAAAGACACGTCCATAAGTAATTACATAAATAACTATACTAGTTATTAATCTATAAAGTATGATAATAATATAATAACTTAATACCTAGAATCTTGTTCCCTGACCAAAATAAATGGCCAATAAAGTGCTAATATGATTAACACTTACAACCATTCTTCCTTCAGATGCATATCACGAAAATCTGAGAGCAATAGCCATATGCTAGTCTACAAATATATTACGAACTAGGGCGAAAAGTCAAACTGCATCAGAGGTGCAGGGAGTTTAGTACAACACAGGTGATTCAAAAGATATATAAGAAACTAAACTGATAAGAGTTAAGGCAGGTTAGTCTAAGATCGACCTAAGGTTTAGCCTATCTCTTAACATGAATTCCCTTATGGCCAAGGGAGGGACGTCGGTCACCACTAATTCTTCATCTTGTTCAGCTCCAAGTCTAGCTAAAAAATCAGCACATTCATTGGCTCCACGGAATATGTGAGTAAGGCTGCTTCCCGTCCGGTTGAGAAGGTATTTTCCATCATTGATGATATTGCTTTGAGGGTGGTTAGCATTAGCTCCTTCATTGAAGAGGATGACTGCCGTTTGGGACTCTGATTCAATTTGGACATTATTTAGTCCTTTCTCCAAAATGATCGTCAGTCCTCTATAGATACTCCATGCCTCCGTTTCCATGCTTGAGCTTGCTAGCATCTTCCCATAATAGCCTAACACCCAATCTCCTTGTTCATTCCTGAAAATACCTCCAAATCCACCTTTGCCAGTGCTTGAGTACCAGCATCCATCGGTGTTAAGCTTGAGCGAACCTGATGGGGGGAAGACCAAGGTATCAGTCGGTTTCTAGGGGACCCGATTAAGAGAGGTGAGTTAAAAGCCTCCACAATCTCGGTAGCATAGGAACAAAGTATTTTGGAACTCACTTCTGGCACCATTTCAATGTTATCAAAACTTTTTTTGTTTCTGTCTTTAATTACTTTAATTACTCATACAATAAGAGAGACAGTTTCAGCAACTTAAACCTGTGACCACCAGGTCACGTTGGACAAACTTTGTCGCTGCGTCCGGGCTTCCCTTAAAGATTGACACAGGTTACAAATGACAACTCTAACCAAAGAGGAATTTGCATGTTGTTTTCCAAGATGCTTAGATGACAATTTAACATTTGTAATGGCATTTTTAAAGCTAGATACATCCTCCGCAGGGAATATAGGTGTGTAGAAGTTTGTTGCACATATGTTGAAATATGAATTAACGTAATTAGAGTTAGAAAAATGGTTAGGTAATTGATTGTATAGAAATGTTTCCAGAGAAAAGTCCACAGAGTAGAAAATAAAATGGTTAGGTAATTCGTGCTATTAATTCTTTTTGAGCCCATTTATTTGAAATAGATATGAATGGAAAGCCGAATCTTGGGCTACCACTGAAATTGTTAAACTTGGTCCTAGGTCCAGCCCAAATGATGGGGTCATTTCAAATTGGGCCGTACCGTATACATAACTCAACGATGTCTTTTAAACGCAAACAAGGGAAATAAGCTTTGACCTTAGGTCTAGACTGGCTGGTATGTAATAGATATAAAGCCTGATTTAATTTTGGGCTTGCATTGGGGTGGATGACGCCTGGCCCAAAGACCTTAGGTCTAGACTGGCTGGTATGTTATAGATATAAATCCTGATTTAATTTTGGGCTTGCGTTGGGGTGGATGACGGCCTGGCCCAAAGACCTTAGGTCTAGACTGGCTGGTATGTTATAGATATAAAGCCTCATTTAATTTTGGGCTTGCATTGGGGTGGATGACGGCCTGGCCCAAAATAGGAATACGTTCATTGTAGTTGCGACAAAATAGTACCAAGCTAGCGCACTGACATTGTTATTTTATTGATTTTTTGGCACCGTAAAATGCCAAAAAAAAAAAAAAAAAAAGACTCGAGCATCGTTATTTTGATACAACGAGTGAACTTGCTGACTTGTAAAGATGGGTACCTGATTCCTATATTGGATTTCAATTACTGAAACAAAACTAAAAGTACTTTTATCGCAACGTTTTATGAAAGATTCAAAGCTTTGAAACTTATAGTACTATACATTTTAATCTTGGTGTGCTATTTAACTAGTGAAATTCCTATTTTGCTATCAATCAACTAAAGCAAATAAATAAAATTAGAAGAACAACGATGAACACCAAGATATACGTGAAAAAACCCTAAATGGGCAAAAACCACGGGAAGGAATCAAACACTATAAAAATCATTGTGCGGTTACAAAATACCTTACTCACAATTGAGACTCCTCGCAATTGACCTAAGATCGGTTGTCGACTCCTCGTTCACCACACCCAGTATTTGATTGCCGCTGCCTCGACTCCTCGAGCCTTCCAAACTATCTTCAAGAAATCCACCGGAAGAAACTTGAACTTTGATAATCGATGTAGAAACCTCTTGAAGAAACGATGGAGAAATCAAAGATCCATTGATCTTGTTCTTGCTTCAAGATTCAAAAGTATTAATCTAGGTCTCTCCTTTTTCCCTTACAGCAGACTTACCCTAGATCTAAAAAAGACGTCTGCTTTTATAGGAATATATAAACCCGATCAATCCCATGTTGAAACCGATTGATCGCATGCAACTAATCTCGGCATGTGCAAATTCAGAGGTACCAGATTGAAAATCCGATTGATCCTGTAATTGGTCTAACACGGCTGGAATTTTATGTCACGGTTCAGAGACCGGATTGCAAGCCCGATTGATCCTGTAATTGGTCTATCACGGCTGAAATTTTATACCACAGTTCAGAGGTACCAGATTGCAAACCCGATTGATCCTGGCGGAAACCGATCATCTACTAACCCTCCAATTACATTAAAAATAAATTCCTTCCACTCTAATCCTATACAGACTCCTACTTAGAAAATTACAACTCGATAAACCAAGGGATACACGTAAAAATGTGATTTGTTAAATGGAATTGCCAACCGCAAAATAGACGTAGCTTTTTGGAGCTTACAACTAGTGCTTGGACATTGCCCTAGTCACATAAGATGTGGCATCAACTCCTACACTAATCGTAGCCTTGAGAACTTTCATACCCGAAACCCATTGAAAATAAATTATTATAATGACTTTTACACCTCTTTTTATTTATTTATTTATAAAATGCACTCATTTTTTTTTTGTTTTTTAGTGACAAAATTGCACATAAAAATTCATTATACGACAAAAAGGAGAATGTATTTACAAGAAAAGAGAGTGTGAAAATCATTTTCCATTAAAAATCATATTTTTCAGTTGTTTATTCGACAAATCTAATTGTCTCCACATTTTAACTTAATTTGAATCTGAAGCTGTCCTTAATAGCTTTGTTTTGTACTTCGCAAAATTACATCTAACCTCTCTGTAAAAATTCAATATTTACGTTTGTTGGACTAGATATCAACTATACTTTAAATGGGATACATAAAAGCTATAATAAGCGACATTGCAATATTAGTATTAAACTTAGTGAGAATTTTGAGTAATGAATGTATCGGACGGGAATTGGGTAAACCTTGGAGTGAAAGGTGGAAAATGATTGACTGTTAGAGACTAAGTGAGTAAAAGGAAATTATCAAAGAAGTCAATAAAAAAATCCGAAACAGAGATATAAACAACAACTACTAAGGGGTTGTTCTCCAATGAATTTTATAAAGATTTGATAAAATCAAATCCTTGATTTTATCCATTCTGCAAAAGATACTATAAAATCTCTCATTTTTTTGCCCATTTTTGAATGTAAAAATGGGAGATTTTATGAAATCTTTTGCAGAATGGATAAAATCAAGGGTATGATTTTATCAAATCTTAATAAAATCCATTGGAGAACAACCCCTAAATGTGGAGCCACATAATGGAAATAGGATAAGACATTTTCATGAACGCCAGCATAAGCGAAGTTCACATGTTGAACAGAAGAAAGCCAAAGGATACTTATGATGATTGGTCCCGCACCAGCATAGGCAAAAATGACTCCTTTTTGGTCTCCACAAACTAATCCTCAAAGCTAATTTGAACATTTTTAGTTGTAAAAAAAAAGCCCTAAGTTTTAATTTTATCTTGAGCGGAAAAGAAACATTTTGACCTATCTACTTAGCTCAATGATTTACTACTCATTTCACTTTTCGTATTTGTGGGCAAGTGCTTGCTTCCGGATTTAATTTTACATACTTTTCGTGCGCAGATAGATTTTCTTCTCAAAAGATTTCTCCTATGATCCTTCTAGATTTGGATTCTTATTTTTTATTTTTATTTTTGTGAACATCAAGATTTGAAATAGGGTGGTCCAATTTTAAATATTACTAAAATGGTTTGCTTTACAGGTCCCAAAGATTAAATCCTAAAAAGCAAACAAAATAAAATTGTTATTGGTTAAATATGCCAGTTTTTAATCAGATCATAATTGTCTTAAAAGATTATATAATTTCGTATCCTCAAAAATTACATATCACCTCTGATACAAAGATTCAAAATTTACGTTTATTATATGTACAGATATTAATTTGTTGCACTACTCAAAAGATATCAACAATCCTTTTAAATGGTTCAACTAAAAGTACACCATGAGACCAACGATAGAAATCCAAAACAGAGTTAAACAACAACTATATAAGGAGCCACGTAACAGGAATGATATCTACATACACTGCAGTAGTATTACTGTTACGGAAACAAGATGAGAAATCTTCATATTTTCCCCTTAATTATCACAATCTCTCCTGCAAAACCAACATAGGAAAAACTTACATGTAGTACATAAGTAACCCACATCATCACCAGAATAGCGATTGCTGTTGCACACGCTGCATAATAAGTCTTTATTGGGATTGATACAAGTGAGACGATGCGGATGCGTCGTAGTTTTGACGGTATGCCCATATAGTATATTTGCATCTCTATCAATGGGAAAGATGCATTCCGTATGAAGATATCGGTTGCATTCCCCACAATGATAGAACCAATGGTTGGAATTGATCTCTTCCTCGCAAATTTCGCAAAAATCGTCCTCTCTCTGGTACGCAAGACCGGAATAGGTTAAGGTGAATGGGTGTAATTTGTCATAACGGTGCCGAATAGTACGTGGTAAGAAAGCACACCTTACGCATAGATAGTGTTTGCAACCGCCACATTCATACGATGCACTGGAACGAACCCCACATGATATGCATGTAGGGACGGATGGTGTTGGCCTGAGGGCAAGATTGTGCTTGTGTGCTTCATGTTTAATAACTCGAGGTAGGGAAGCACACTTGCAGTCGAGGACAACTTCACAATTTTCTCGGAAGCATGCGTAAAACAGGACATTGCCATATACATTGCAGCACCCGCATAGCGTAAAGGTAAGGATAGTACTACACTTTGAAAGTGTATGCTCTGGATGAAATGGGTGTCGTATTTGGTCCGGTAGCTCAGCACACCACGCATGAAGGAAATAATTGCATTTAACACAGTGGTAAAATGGAGCCGAGATGCTTTGCGCACACCCATTACATTTTTCAGCATTCCTTGCCCCATTCAAGAGGGAGGACAGGTTTTTCATAGAGCGCGATGCAGGCGGGTCGATTGGCTTTTCGAAATAAGTTAATGGGTGATCATGACTAAAATGCTCGATTTCTACTCCTTCCTTATAGTTTCCTTGTATTCTGGTGTTCTTGATAAATTGGGTAAAAATGTCAACGGAATTGTCCGGCAACGGCAGGTCGATTATTGGCTCTTGAGCTTTGATTTTTACCGTGGGAACCCTGAAATTACAAAGGTAATTTGTATAATCAAACAATAATGAAAGGGATTAATCACACAAATAGAAAACAAAACTCATGAGAAATTTATTCACTTGGATAGGTCAGCATCTGAGGTTGCTGCCACCGAATTGCTAGAATCAAGCTCTTTAGCCTCTGTTTCATTGTTCCTGGAATCAAAAAGTAAAGGATAGCATGTTTTTTAAGAACAAATAAGTAAGCAAAGACAGAAAGAAAATAATTCTCGAAAGGAAAAGAAAATAGTTTCAAGGCGGATGCCAACGTGGAATGCTCTTTCTCCGACACAGCGCAATGTAAATGGACAAAATAGCAGCATTCGGAACAAGAATAAGCCCAACTTCTTCGGCAAAGTTCCTTGGAACAGATTCGACATTTATCATGGTGCTGTGGAATAAAGTAGATGAGTGATAAAGTGTGGTGATGCTGATCATTGTTAAGTTTGAGGGAGAGTGGTGAAGAAGCACATTTCTGGTTGATCCAGAATCCGCAGGTTGTGCATAGGAAGGAGGTGCCTTCATGTTTTATACCGCAAGCGTCGCACAAGAACATGGATTCCTTTTGTAGGAGGATCAATTGGTGTGGATGACTTGTGTGCTCGAGACTCTGTTGAATACTTAGCACCACGAAAGCACATTTAATGTCGATATCGTACTTGCAGAGGGAGCAATGGTAACTGAATCTGTTGCAATCTTCTTCGCAGATATCACATAAGGCACCATGTGGAAGTGCGACCAGAAGAAGAGTGAGGGGGTGCAGAGGGTGAGAAGGGTGGGTCATTTGTTGAGGTAGTTGGGCGCATGTTTTATGCAGGAAAAACGAGCATCGCTTGCAACCATAGTAGTCGGAAGACGAACCCGAGATTGGTTGTTCACAGCCGTAGCAAGTAAGATCCCAACTATCCTCTGTTTCCTCATTCCTGATGAGCATCAATGGATGGTCATGCCCCAACCGTAGAGCAGCCTCTTCGGCCAGGTCTCTCTCTTCTTCTGTCATCTCTCTCTCTCTCTCTCTCTCTCTCTCACACACACACACACACACACACTCACACTCTGATACCCGATTAATCGTGATAGAAACTTAAAGAAGTTTAAGGGAGAAAAAACGTGGCTTCATTTCTTTGGTTTTTGAGACTACCTACATCTCATCCAAGGCCCAATTCTGGAAAAGGCATAACGACAAATTAAGCATTGTGGAATAAGTACAAAGCATATGGATGGCAGAAGGGTGTGCGTATGAGTGGGCATAAAAGTACCCCTTCCGGAGTATTTTAATATTCGGTTTGGTCTCTAATGTAATTTATAAAAGGTTTAATCGTTTTAGTCCCTATAAAATACATCCAATTTTAATTTTGTCCTTATAAAATATTTTGTGTCAATTTCGTTCTTATAGTTTCAAATGAATTTCAATTTTGCCCTTCCGTCAAATTAATGACGGAAAATGCTTATGTGGCAAACAGAAAATGCTTAAAATACCAAAAAAAAATGTTTAAAATTCCGAAAAAAATTATTATTCTCCAAAAAAATGATAAAAAATTACAATTTTTTTTAAATACTGAAAAAAAATCATTGGACAAAAAGTTTATTAACTTTTTCTAATGATTTTTTTTTTAGATTAATCATTCGTATCAACGAGAGGAATCAGAAAATATAAAAATATGGGTCGAAGTTAAAAAAAATTCATATAAGACGCACTTGATATCAACAAAAAAAAAAGTAATTCCTCTAGTCGATAAATATACGAGCCGGGCCTCTATAAACGAGCCGAGCCTATGCGTATGAGTCGAGCTCTAGAGTGTAAAGCTCAACTCGTTTATTAAATTAGCCCAAAACTTGAGCACGAATTCGACTTGTTTACTAAACGAGCCGAGCCTCGTTAAAATAGTTTTGGAGAGAAAAAAAAAAACCATTCACTTTCCTATCCTCCTCTTCATGGGACACGTAGCTCCATTTCTTTGGTTTTTTGAGATTACACCTTATCCTTTTGTACACAAACCTCATCACCCGTGCAAACCAATTCCGACAACGCATCAAATCCATCTTTCAAAGATCACAAAATTCTCATATTTTTCTCTTTGGTTTGCTAGAATTTTATGATCTTCTTTGAATAGAAGACTTGAAAAAGTTTTATATTGTAATTTTTGAGGTGTAGTAAATTAGTAATGATGTTTACTTAAACAAGAGCCGAATAAACGACAACAAATTAGGGGTGAGCAGAAAACCCGTCAAACCGTGAATTTAGTCCAAACCGATTGATTTGGTTCATTTTTTTAGTAGCGTGGTTTGGTCCTGGTTTTAAAAAATTAGAATCTGTATTCAATGGTTTGGTTTATGGATTCACGTTCATGGTTCTGGTTCTAATCCGATCTGATCCGAACCATTTATATATATATAGCCATAGTCAACTAACTTTATTCATTATTCCTTCTCTGGCAAGATTTTATTTTGCCTAAGATTCACAACTTATTCTCCTAATTCCAACACCAATAGTGGTTTAGTCACAGCCAATAAATTTGGTAATAAAATTCTCCATTTCAATTAGTGAGTGTTTGTTATTTTAATGAAATTGGATTTAATATAAGTTTTGGTTTATTAATCTTCACAATTTTAAGTACTCTAAATAGTTTACGGAAATAATATCTTAATTTTAAACGAACCGTGGTTCGAAACCGAAACCGATCCGTATTTTAATGGTTTGGACTTGTTTGGTTCTATGCCTTTTGTGGATTGGTTTGGTTCTCCAAATTCATAATCCGTAAGTAGTGGTTTGGTTCTTGGTTTACTACAAGACCGAACCAATCCGGTTCATGCTCACCCCTACAACAAACCAAACCAACTGAAAATGTCGTGCGAAAAAACTGGTATGATTTTGTTTCCGCTAGCTATCGATCCAGCAATTGGTTTTGGATGTCACAAAGATTGATACTTCATCCATCCCTTTTTAAGTGTGTTACCTAGGAATTCCAACTATTTTTCTCTCACATCAATTTTTACAACTTTTACATCTATTTTCCATTATTTACCCTTATCAATATAATAATACCCACTAACTTTTTAAAAATGAATCTACTTTTAAGGACAAAATAGGAAATGTACCCACTAACTTTTTAAAACATATATTTATTAAGGGACAGCCAAAAATGAAAATGTACACACTATAAAAGGAACGGAGGGAGTAATAAAACATGTTCGATTTTATTTTGGTTGACGTAAACATAAAGAAACTAAACCGAAATATATAACACTACAGTATTACCCTAGTAATCTTAGCAATTCATTTCCCAGTAAATTTATAACACTCATTTACCATTACCCGATTCGGAATTTTTAAATTTTTTTTACGTTTGGCAGGATGGACTTAGGATGGATAGAAATCATATAGAAATCATTTCTAGTCATCAGTTTAGAGTTTTATTTGCCATTTATGGTTATAATTGGGATGTTAATGTTATTTTGGTATTATTATGTACATGGGCTGCATAAAATTTGTTTCTCGGCTGAATTATTTTACATATTCAAATATGTTTCATTAAGCTTTATTATTGACAGAAAACCAACTAAACCTAGGGTACCTGACCAAGTCGAACAAACATAACTGGACCAAAACCAAATTTGTTTGGTGTGGTTGCAGTTTTGAAATATGAAAAATAAATAAAACACGATGTTTAGTGGTAAAGTTAGTAAAATATTGGATAATTAGTAAGCACATGCATCTGAATTTTAGCTAAAACCGGGATTGCCTGATTGGATAATATTTTGGATCTGGGTTTATATCCAAAAAAAAAAAAAAAAAATCTGGTCCATAATTCTCATGAAGACCTCGTTTACGGAAAAAAACCGCGATTATTTCTTTCTTTTTGTTTTCTAGAATTTCATCACAGGGCTAACGGTTCACCATCAAGACAAACTACTCCCTCCGTCCCTTTATAAGTGCGCCATTTTATAAGTGTGTTATTTCATAAATCCAACTTATTAAAAAAATATCATCATTACACATTTTTTATCAACTTTTAGTTCCACTCTGTACTTTTTACATCAACTTTTGCCTCTGTTTTCCAAAATTATCCACCACTTTTACCCATTAACTCTTTACCCACTAGTTTTTCAAAAGGACAAAATGATACTAATTGTCAAAACTTTTACCTATTATCTTTTCAAAACACTCTTATTAATGGACAGCCCAAAAAAAATGTTGACATTAAAAAAGGGACGGAGGGAGTAATTAATAAGGCTGCTGATGATTAAAAAAAATTGTAATCGGGCACATAAGGATAAGGTCCTTTGGAAAAATAAATAAAACAATCGGTTTATTTTTTTTATCTTTATTAAAAAAAATACATTTGTTAGTTTTGTGTTTTTTTTTTTTTTTGTAGACTACTAGTTCGTATCGACGAGAGTAATCCAGAAAGTATAAAATTATGACCAAAATTTTTAAAAAGTTCACAAAAGAAAAAAATAATCCAACTTTGTGTGGATTATTGAATTATTTTTGTTTTTATTCACAAAAAAAATTTAGCTCGGTCAATAATTTTTTTTTTTTGGATTCCTCTCGTCGAGAATATAATTATATTATTCACAAAAAAAATCGTCACAAAATAAACAAATACGAATTTTTTTGAATAAAGAAAAAAAAAACTAATTTATTTATTTTGCCAAAACATTGTCGAGCAAACCTCTCGACTGTGTCCTCCATTAACGGAGAAGGGATTGCTGCTGTGCATGGGGCTGCACAGCAGCAACCCCAAATCCTCCATTAACGTCAATCACTACGAATAGAGAAAAAAGACAGGACAAAGCTGCATGTGGTTGCACATGAGCCACATAAATTTGGTAATAAATGTTCGCGCTTAGGGGTGTAAACGAACCGAACTTCGTTATGTCCGAGTGAAAGACTTAAGCTCAAATTAACAAGTAGAGGAGTCTGGTTCATTTACTTAGATTTAGGCTTTTAAACATTTTGGTGTAATATTTTCATTGTTTTATCTAGACAGTTTATGACCACAAGCGTTTGGATTTTGCCCTCAGATATTTCTTTCAATCTTTGGTTGAAATCTTCTTCTCTCAGGGCCCGATTGGATGGAGCTAAAATTTCAGGGGATAAGTTATAGAGAGGGTATAAAATAAGAGGGTATTATTTTTTAAGTGTTGGCCCACATTGATGTGATGTTTATGGAGGGGGATAAAAAAGTAGATGGTTTGGATGAAGAATTAAATAGGAGGATAACTTTTGACTTGGTTTGAATGTTTTAAAAATAACAGGGGTGAATGATAGAAAAAATTGTCAAATGACTATTTTGCCTTTGTGATGTGCCAAACTTGATTATGCATTAAATTAATTATATAATTGTAAAACTTAATCTATTTAATTAATTTTGGACACTACGAAGCTATATAAATTTATTAGATTTAAAATTTAAAATTTAAAATTTAATCTTCTGTAATAATTTTATTTTAAAAAACATTTTTTTTAAATATGTACATTTGAATGGTGGTTGTTATCCAAATTTTGTTTTTAATTGTATTTTTTTTTAAAATTCCCTCGCTGCCTTTACTTGAGAAATTCATTAATTTAAATTTTTCTCCATACCTTTACTTGAAGTCTTGAACTGCTACAGGTGTACTAGAGTTTTTAAAAAAAAAAAAAATTAATAACACGCGTATTAATTCTAGTCTGTGAATACCCACCTACCCACTTCACTTTCATCTCTTTCTCCCTCTTTTCTCTCCCCACTCCTCGGAAGACCTCAAACGCCATTTCTGTTCACTGCCTCGCACACCGATCTGATCTCTCACTCTCTCGGTCGGCCCAGCCATTTTGTTACTGAACTCCTCAACAGCCATCCACGGCGAGCAACCAGATCGGAGCCAAGTTTTGCGCTGAGCCCGGAATCGATTTCGCCAGACAGTACCAAGGCGATGGAGGCCGGAATTGACTTCACCAGACAGCACCAAGGCGATGGAGGAGGGGGATACGGAGGGGTCTATTGGTAAAAAAATCCACCCCTCTACTCCCTGATAACTTTTGGGTAGCCCAAAGGGTGCCAAAAAATTATCAGGAGAGCACCCCATACGCGTGAAAATGAAGCCGGGGTTGAAAACGAATAGGGGAGGATTTTAGTGTTGCCAAACCCAACCAAAGCCATGGGACCCACCTTTTCAACCCCTGATAACTTTTGAAGGGTGATTTTAACCCATCCAAACAGGGCCTTAATTAAATGTTTTTACTACAGATAAAAAAAATATACGTAAATAAACTTCCCCTTCTGCCCACTCCATCGTCGCTTCCTTGGTTTTCATTCTCACTCTAAGTCCAGTCTAGGTAACTTTTTGTGCCCCACCAGGGACAATTAGGCCTATTTTTGGCATAACTAGTAAAGCCATCTTTTTGCTTTTTGTCTTTTCTAAGTAAAAAGCCTAAAGCAAAAAGCCCGATGTTTTGGCTACTTTTTTGCTTATTGTAAAATTTTAAAATTTATTATAATGTGAGATGTGAAGTTCCCATAATGCCCTTCCCCATATCAATTGAAGTGAATTTTTATCTGAGCCTCCAAATTCAATTGGTTTATTCCTTTCCGCATCATTCAAGTTCAATTCCATCATTTTCTTCTCCAACAATCTCGTTGATCTCTGTGACTACTTTTTTCTGACCCGAAATCTCCTCTTTCCGGTTTGGCTAGGAGGAAATTTTTTTGCATTGTCAATTATATTTGCTTCATATTTGCATGCTTTACCTGTTTGTTTCAACTTTAGATTATTGAGTTTCTGATATTTAAAAGAACAATTTTAGCTTCATGTTGTATACTAGATCTTGAAAAAGGTTATATTTTGAAAAATTCTTCTATTTATTCTCAATTTAAAGTATGAATGAAATAAAATAGACTAAGCCTTATGTTGATGTGGGTGTTTAAGGTGAGCACTATCATGTTTACTGTGCATGGATTACTTGAGTATGTCATTGAAATGTAATATATTTGACTACTCAACTAAAGTATTTGAGAATTTATGTTGGGGAAGCCTAAATAGGGCATGAAGGTGGCAACATTTGGTGCTAATGAGTCTACTAATGATCTTAGACTCGAGAGAATAAAATGGACAATTGATATATGTAACTTCTCTAAATAGTTAAGACATTATCAATAAACGTTGTATGTTTCAAATCAAAAATTGAAGTCCCTTCAACTGTAAAGTAAATTGATTATGAGCTACCAGATGCAGAGAATGGATTCAACCCCCCCCCAAACCAATAGGAACGGAGGGTAAGAGGGGGCCGGTCATTTTTGTAGTGCAAGAACAATGTTATTCTTCAAAACGCGTATATTATTATTATTGCAATTGAGCATATTGATAAGTGATTAATCGATGAAAATATGTAATTTTGGGGTATTAGGTATGTTGATGGATGATAAACATATGAAATTATGCAGTGACGGCTCAAAAGTTTATGGTGTCCGAAATGAATTTCTTAAAGGGCCCCCTATATATTTTACATACAAAGGTTGATTAACAAAATCTTCATTAAAAAAATTAAACTTATAGTTATCAAACAAAAAACATTGTAATACTTCAAAATCTATCATTTGAACATTAATCTTCTCACGCAAATGTACTAATTAAGTTTTCATAATCAAGCCTTTTCACTGTATCTATCTCAACAGACAATAAAGTCAATTCATTTAATCTTTCTTGAGGCATTGTTGACCGAAGATAACTTTTAATTTTGAAAAGCTTCTTTTTTCAGATGCAACTATAATCGGTATATGTAAGGGTCTTAAATATTGGGCCTATTTTTATGTGTAGGCTTAACAAAAAATAATTTGTCCTAACATATATGAGAGCCTTAAATATTTGGAGGCCCCTATTTTTAACAATTTTTTTAGACCCAAAACCGCTTCTTCGTTGGCTTATGCCATAAGCCGGCTTTGAAAATGTGTATCCTTTCAGGTACTACAAATAATTAATCTTAGAACAATTGTACTTTTTTTTATATTAATTACTCCATCCACCGGTAAAGATAGTCCACTACAAAAATACCTCTAATTTTCGGATTAAAACATAAAGCACTTCGGTGCATTGTTTCGTACATTTCTTGACACAAAATTGAAGAACTAAGTGAAATTTTTATTCGAAATTGCACTTCTTTTTATAATAGACTATCTTTGTGGGACAGAGAGAAGAAGAATATTGATTTTGGGTGCCACCTCTGAGTCGGAATCTTGGCTCCGTTCCTGCTCACCAAATAGCCCAACAGATATCGGTCCCTCGATTCGGCCGTTGGGGATCGGTCTTAAACCTGTCCACCCCGAACCGATCAGTTCGGTCTCAACCGGCCCAATAGAAAGATCAGACCGAATCAATTTTGCCCCTCATCAAAACCGTTGATAATCCATTCCTATTCTCTTTCATTGTCGTTTGGTTCTTATTTTTCTTTTTCTTTTGAGCAAATAGTGAAGTTGCTGCTATCTTTGCTTAGTTAAAATTCCATTTTAATTCCTTGACTAAATTTTTTGCAGCGGCAATCTTACATTGGCTTTGGCCTCTAGGAAGCAAGCTATCTTTAAGCTATTAAAGGATGAAACTGTAAAGAAAATTACACTTGCTGGGGATTCTGGAGTGGGGAAAACATGGACAGCTAAACTGGTAAGTGAAGATGCAATAAAAGAAGGTCTGTTCGATATTGCTCTCTGGGTATTCCTCAATGGAAACTATAACAAGGCTGTTGTTCGTGAGAGTATTGATTGTCAATTATCTCTCCTTCCCCTTGCTGATGAGTGGAATGCTGGGGATGATGTTAAGGAGGAAGAGAAGGTGAAAAAAAATGAAAACTTGCAAGAGAGAGCCAAATCTATTCCTAGAAAACTTCTTCTAATTTTGGATTATGAGGGAAGAAACAAAATGGATGTAGAACAGAACACTTCGGAATTGGTTCAAGATATAGCACCCGAACCAGAGGAACCAATTTTGGATGATAAAGGAACAAAACTGAATGAAGAACAGATAATATCCGAATTGGAAACCATGCTGAAACTTGACAACAAAAGGTCATACAAGGTTATAATCACCAGGGTGGATGCTTCCACGGGAACTGAAGGTGTTGTACCGGTGGTGCCTTTGTCTAAGGAAGAGTCACTGGACTTATTGCGAGAAAGGGTTGGGGGAAGAGTTTATGATGTTTCAGCCATCAAGTCGTTAGGTGAAGATTTCATTCACAAGACAAAATATATGCCTGCTTCAATTATCTTGATGGCTAAAACCTTGAGTTATTTTTGTCAACATGGCAGTGGGGTTCGGGTGCTTAAGAGGGCTTTGGAGGAAGCACCTACTACGGAATGCTACAATCTAAACCAGCTTCTACGCAATGGGTATGATATTGTGCTGCCTAGGAGCATCATAATCGACTGCTGTCGGCGACAAAGTCACTTCTTTCTGGGCCACGGAAAAAGAATCCATTACAATGAGTTAATAGCTTACTGGATTTTGGAAGGATATCTTGGAAACGTCGATTGTCTTGATAAGGCATATGAGAAGGGACATTCTGTTTTCATTGAGCTTGTGGATTGTCTGGTGCTCAGAAAATTGGAGGGTGGTTTTGTTGCGTTGGGCACTGCATCTAACCATTTGGAAGGCTTTGACGACCGTTATGGATATGGGGGGACAGTAAGTATTGGGTTGGCGCATCTATTTACGGATGGTGACTGGAAAGGGTTCGGTAGACTTACATATATAGATGGAATGGTGCAATCAATTTGCGAAGGCAGAAAGGGGTTGAAATTATCAACACTTTTCCTTCATGGTAGCCGCTGTTGTGAAATTCTGGATCGTTTCTACATGTCAAAGCAGGAACTAAAACAAGAAGTCCAAGTTCTTGTCCTTTTCAACCCTACCTTCAAATCACTCCCAAAACTTTTGATTGAATTGCAAGAGCTTGTTGTGCTCGTGCTCAGAGGTTGTGATTTTTTGGTGCACATCAACCTCAAGTTGGATTTCAAAAGATTGACTGCTCTTGAGATATCCAATGCTAGCTCCTTGAAAGAAATTCCAGATGATTTTTTCGATCACATGCCCAAACTCGAAAGTGTGCATATATCCGAGCTTAAGATCAATCCTCTACCTTCGTCTATTTACAATCTTGCAAAATTGCGCTTTCTCATTCTTCGAGGGTGTTCTTGCTTTGAAACACTAAACAGTCTAAAAAATTTCAATGAACTTTTGGTGCTTGATGTTTCTCGTGCTGCGTCTTTGAAAAAATTCGAAGACAGAGCCTTTAACCACACTCCACGTCTTCAAACGCTCAATCTTTCGTTTACCTCTGTTACATTGGTACCAAAACTTTCCAATCTTAGTGAGCTTACTCATTTGTCACTAAGTGGCTCTGAACACTTGGAAAGACTGCGTAAAACTGACTCATTGCCTTGTTTCCAAGTTCTTGATCTTTCAGGAGCTATAAATTTTGAGGAATTTCATGAGAGCTCACCAGGACTTCCTACATCCCTTCAAATTCTGGATCTATCTAAGACTCCTCTACAGGTTCTACCTTCTTCAATGAATCCTCGTCATCTCTTCCTGACATGTTGCACTAAGCTACGAGAACTGAAATTCATTGAAACACTTACAAACCTTGAGGTACTTGATCTTTCATGTACGACAAGTCTGGTTAGAATTGAAGACAAATTCTTTAGCAATCTGAAATCTCTTCAAATCCTCAGCCTTTCAGAAACTAGCATAGAAAGGCTTCCATCCCTTTCCAATGTTTCTAACCTCCGTCAGCTACTGTTAGCGGGCTGCAATTCTTTGTCAGAAATCGAAGATGAGTCCTTTGAGCACATGTCTTGCCTTGAGCATCTTGACTTCTCCGAGACTCATATTAAATTCCTGCCTTCTCTTTTAAATCTTGGCAAGCTCTCTGTACTCTCACTTAAAGGATGTACTCACTTGGAAAATCTTCCACCTCTTGAAACATTGTCAAATCTTGAGGAGCTAAATTTGTGCGGTGTAACCTGTTTGAAGGAAAACGGAGCTGGATTTTTGGAGCACATGAGCGAACTTCGGATTCTTGACCTTTCTGATACCCAGGCTGTGGGGCTACCGTCCATTTCAAACCTCAAAAGCCTTCACGACCTATATCTAAGGGGTTGTCACAGTTTACAAATGGTGCCGAATCTGGAAGAGTTGACGACGCTCGAGGTTCTGGATCTTTCTGGAACAGCGATTACTCATCTACCGCAGATGGATAATTTTAGCAACCTCAGGAAACTACTTCTTTCGGGATGTGCAAATTTAGAAGATTTTTTGCAAATGGAGATGCTTGAGCTGTTGGGGGCCACTGTTGATCAGCTTCCCTACGGAATCTCAAAGTTGACTAATCTCGAATTCCTCAGTATTCCAAACACGAAAAATACTCAAGAAGTAGAGAGCAGAAATACAGAGGTCCCCCAAGAAGGGGTTGAATCTTATCAGTGGGGCATCTCTAGTTTTGGAAAGCCTTCCATTTTTGTATCTCGTATGCTATTTGTTCAATTCTTGGAGAAAAATCCTCCTGTATTAGGGACAAGCTTCAAACAGTTTCAGTTATGTGTTCGTCCTACTGAGGTGGAAAACAAGAGCAGGAGTTCATATTCCTATGACAGTGACTGTGGTTTCAGAGATATTCGCTTCCAGGCTGCAGAATTTTGTCGTTTTAAAGAGCAACGATCACTTGAGATCCATGGATTCGACTGTTTCCCCAAGGGCATTGAGGATATGCTCTCCACTGCTGACTGTGTATGTTTTGTTAATGACACTTTCGTCAGGTCGTTGTCTGATATTGGTGTTTCTACTCTCAAGGCAATGAAAGGCTGTTGGATAGAGGGATGCACGAAGATGGAGGGTGTTTTTGAAACGGGAAAGGAAGACGATGTTGCTGAACTGGGGAATCAATTACAGCTTCTCGGGATTTCAAATGCTATTAATTTGAAAGCTATGCACGGTGGTCGGGCCTTCCAGAACCTTACTTGTCTATATCTTAATTGTTGTCCGAAGATTTCGTCTGTTTTTTCTTCATCTCAGCTTCCAGAAAATCTCAGAGTTCTTCAAATCAAATTCTGCGATAAATTGGAGAGCATATTTGATTTAGAACAAGAATCGCCGGAGCCTGAGTTACGAAACTTGGAGAAGCTGTATCTG
Organism: Gaultheria prostrata; assembly: GCA_036023075.1. NCBI lineage: Eukaryota > Viridiplantae > Streptophyta > Magnoliopsida > Ericales > Ericaceae > Gaultheria > Gaultheria prostrata. Next base: position 6,676 of record JAXBDA010000099.1, on the reverse strand, counting down.
TGGGAACTTCCAGTGGTTAAGAGCATTGGATGCAGATTACCATCCCTAAAAACTCTTACAGTATGGGAGTGTCCGAAACTGCAGAAATTGGAGGACACTATAACCTTTGCAGCAAGCTTACAGACCTTATCCATTAAAAATGTTGTTGATTTGGAGAACATTCACACTTCAAGTGCGCAACTTGATACTTTGATTCTCGAGAGTTGCTCGAAGCTTAAAAGCATTCTCTGTTTGAATCAGCAGCGAGGAAGTTTCAAAACTCTTAAAATCAGATCATGCAGCGAAGCGAAGACTGTGTTTGGTAGCTTTGAACCTCCCATGCCAAGTAAATGAACTTCTCCAAATGCAGGTGCATTAAAACTGAACACAAATGGATGTTGGTACGAAAGCAATCGTAGAGCTGGGTTTGGTGGACTGTTCCGGAACCACCAAGGAGTATGGCGATTGGGTTACTATGGCAATATCCACTGTCAGTCAAGTCTAGAGGCTGAACTATGGGGAATTTATAGAGGACTAACAATCATGTTGGAAAAGGGATTATATGACGTTCAAATTGAATCGGACTCTCCAGTCGCTTTGCAACTCATCAATGAAGGAGCACCACCTGGACATCCACACACAACTTTGGTGGAGCAATCAAGAGTCCTCTTGCTTCGAACGAGGGCCTCTCTCAACTATATCCTTCAGAAGGACAACCAGAGTGCAGCCCACTTGGCCAAGCTTGGAGCAGAACAAATGAAGGATCTAGTTGTCACAGAAGAAGTCCCCCCATCTGTGAGGCAATTTGTGCTTCAAGATGGGTCGGGGTTTGGACACCTCAAAGTGTAATTTAGGAGTACGTAGTTTTTCATTTTGGTTTTGGAATTCTGTGACATTTCTATCCATAACATACTTCTTTTACCAATAAGAATCTTTCATAAATTCGGATTATTACTTGTCAAGATATGCATGCGGCCAAGATGAAACTGCTACTTGCAATCCAAGTCGAGTCCTTTTATTAATTGTGGAGTACTATTCTAGTACTCCACTTTTATTGTGTAAGCTACATAGGTTGAGCTCCCTTTGGTTGGCAAGTTCATGTCAAAACTCACATTTGCACGTATCCCTTGTTTATTGAGTTGTACTCTTCTTTTACAGCTAGCTGGAACGTTGTTGGAACTCACATTTGCACGTATCCCTTGTTTATTCGAGCTAAAGTCAAGCGAATTGTCAAGAGGAGCCTGCTGGAACGTTGTTGCTAGCTGGATGTTTCACTCGACCGAAAATTCCATTCGCTCGAGCTAAACTAATCGGGCTATAGCTAAGTGTAAAACTCAGTTAGGTCAGATGTTTGAGTGCGCGCCGTATTCATTTGCCAGAACTTTCACTTAATATGAGATCATCATTGGAACTACTTGTTCTATTTGGTTTCAACTTCTACCCATTCGAGCAGCCTCAAATCTCACCCATCTCAATGTTTATTTTAAAAAAACATTACATGCATCTGTACAAGCAATTAGATTCACAATTCAATAAATTCAGTTTACTCATCAGTCACACACATGTATAAACTACAGGTCCAAATAAAATATGCAAACGAGTCAAAAACTCAAGCTTGATATCGGCTCAACTGTAAATGAGCGGAGTCTTTAATAAGTTGAGCCTGGTTTATTTACTAAACGAGTCGAGCCTATACGTATGAGCCGAGTTTTGGAGTTTACAACTAGCTCGTTTACTAAAGAAGCTAAAAACTTGAGCTCGGCTCGATTACTAAATGAGCCGAGTACTTGCTTGTACCAAAGTCAAACCAAAACTGGTCGAATATAAAGATTTACAAAAACCAAAACCGCCCCTTTGGTAGGATAAACTCGAAAAAAACCGGCCCTAATAGGATCAAATCGGTTCAGATATCCATTGGTTTTGAGTGAAATTGCCACCCATAGTGCATATGAAGGATCCAATTGAAACAAATTATTTTCTCAAGACAAAATTGAAACCCTTACCTTATTCATCCCGGATCAAAATAATAGAAAAACCTTACACCAGCCACTCCATTTTATTGCATCCAGACATGAATTCCTTCCTGGAATAAGGTAACACGGAAACAAATCATTACAAGTTTGTTCATCTATTGAAGCACAAATGAACATTGAACATTGCGTACTAAGTACAAATGTCTAACTAATTATGGTACTCATTTATTGAAAGGAAAACAAAAAGCAAGAAGAACTGACTCAACAAATACACAATTCTTTTATGTAGTTTGTGCGTGGCATGTTGGCTTAAATAATTATACTAGCGTCTAGGCACACACGATTCATTGATTTGCGTGCGTCGATTGTTCAAGCAGTGCTTTCAGGTACGGATATGCGCTAGTGATTTTATATGCAAACAAAGAAGAGATTATTGGAAGAATGTTAAACAAAAATAAGCTTCGTTAATCAAATTCTCGGTTAAAAAATAATAAAATTGTGGTAATTCGCTTGAATTATTTTATTTCTAACCTTTTATGATTAAAGAATTAAATCAAATGTTGTGGGGAATAACTTATAGATGAAACTTTTATTTTTGCTTTACAACAAGAATCTCCTCTTTAGGGGGTGTGCCACTAACTTGGCTTTTTGGCCTTTTTATGTGAGAACTCGAAACATGTGTTGCTTTTTGTATTTTTTTATGTGATGTATTGTAATTGGATGACCTATCTTGAAAAGCACAATAAACTGGCTTTTAGTTTTTTGAGTTAGTGGAACAGGGTCTTAATATGTGTACTCGGGCTAAAGTTTTTGTCTTTTGGGCTACTCTATTTTGTTCCGCAATTGGGCTCTCCGACTTGGTGAGGCCCAAGTTATTTGTGTAACGATTCCCAACATTTAAAAGGTGAATAAATTCTTTGCACCGTGGGAGGAAAAGTCCACTTTTTCACCTAGGTAATTGCAGGTTTCACTATGCGTCTATTGTTATAATTTAAATTGTTCATCTTCTAGAACTCGTAAAATAGTATATCATTGAAAGAAAATCATGTTGATTCAACACTGACAGTTAAATCAAAATTTAGTTTTTGTTCATACAATAGACGATTTGATTTTGTCAATAATTTAATATTAAACTGTCCATTTCAAAGCGTTCATTTTACAAAATAAAATCCAAAGTTTGATGTGTATCGTGATCAAAATAACTCTTTGTATGAATATATTGATGTGTGGACCCCAGGAAATGAATTATTCTAATTAACAATTAACACGTAGTGGGGCCCGCAATAGCAATAGTAGTGGAAAAGTAGAATTTCCCGAGGGCGGTCTAAAGTATTTATTAGCTAAAATCAGGCAATAGGTTAGGGCAAATAATCCAACAACACGGACAAACAAATCGTTACGAGTTTTTTTTTTTATTATTATTATTATTTAAACACAAATGAACAGCCACAGAGCCATTCTACATCTGGTAAAACAGAATCCAGTAAACTCCGCTTAATCCACTAACAACCCGCCAACGGGGCCCCACACAAGCACCGGTTGTGGAAATACGCCGTCGCATCAAAGCTCTGCAACTTCCCACCGGTCGGAATCTTCCCACACAGCCGATTATAGCTCACGTTCAAGAACCGGAAATAATTCAGTGTTGTCAACCCCACTGGAAGGCTTCCGAATATCTTATTATGATTCAAATCCAGCCAGTTCAAGCTCGCAGGGAAAACCACGTTACTCAGATTAAACTCGAACATGTTCCGCGAAAAGTCAAAGATTTGAGCCGTCTTGTTTGACCCGAACATGAACGACAAATCGCCCGATAGCATGTTACGCGAGAAATCAATTCTCGTGTAGTTACAATAACCGAACGATTCCGGTATCGACCCGGTTAACTTGTTGTGAGAGAGACTAATGCCGGGGACATTCCCTGTGAATCTCCAGTCCGGGATTGGACCGGATAATTTATTCCGGTCCAAGGTAATCCCCTCGATATTTTGTAATAACGAAAGCTCCATAGGGACCGAACCGGTTAAGTAGTTGAACGATAAATCGAGAAACATCAAATTTTTGAGTTGGGGTAAGAACGAAGGAATGGGACCGGTTAAGTTGGTCCAGCTGAGCTCGAGAACTTTGAGGTGGGAGAGTTTGGCAATGGCAGTCGGGATGGTTCCGGTGAGGTTCTCGAGTTTGTGTAAAATAAGGATTTCGAGGAAGGGGAGGTCGCCGATGGCGGAGGGGATGTGGCCGGAAAGGTTGCCGCCGCGCTGGTAGCCGCCGAAGAGGGTGAAGGAGTTGATGCGGTTGGTGGTGCGGTCGCATTCGACGACGTACCAATCGCAGCAGTCGTTGGTGATGTTTGGGTTCCATGAGGCTAAGAAGTAGGGGTTGTTGAAGGATTGTTTGATTTGGAGGAGGACTTTTTTGTCGTGTGGGTGGCAGCGCTCGGCGGAGAGGGATGGGGCGGGGAGAGAGAGGAAGAGGAGGAGGAGAGAGACGGTGAGTGTGGTGGTGAGGAGAGTTGTGGTAGAAGTGGTGGTACTCTTCATGTGTTGTACGTAGTGAATTGTTGTCTGGAGGAGTAGTAAAGATGAGAGGTGTGAACGAAACTTCCTATTTATATGGAGACAAAAATTCGATGTGTACACATGACCAGAGTACGTAAAATATATATGGGCGGTGTATTTTGACTGTCTGTATATGTTTTTAACTGTCCCAATTTTAAAAAGACTCTTCTATGTAAGAGTTTGGTTAAAATCCAGACAGTCGATTCCTAAAATAAACGGTCCAAATCTATTCATGCAGGTACGTGTACGTGTAACAGTTAATAGGAATATGATGATAGTCAACGGTCAAGATTGAGATACAGTTTTGACATAATAACGACAGGAATGAAGAAAAACAAGGACTTGGGTATGGTCCGTATAGATAAACTTTGCTTCAATGTGCTGTAATCCAATATACTCCCACATTTCATCTTATCCGTTTGGAAGCATTTGTCCGTATGGAAGTCCTCTTGGTGTCTCTCGTAGCTAAAGCTGCAAATGAATTGACTTGCTCGTTAACTCAGCCAAATTCAACACTTTTGAGTTAGCTAGGGTTATGTACGTAGTAAATTAAACGAGCTCAATAATTTAAAGCTTGGCTTGGCTTAAAAAAAGTTTGGCGCATTTAAATTGGCTCAACTTATTTATAGAAACTCATTTAGCGAATAAACCTACTTCGCATACTATAAGACCGGGTTGGACTCGTTTGCACCCGACTGTAGTCATAAAGCATTATTGAGGAGAGTTCACGTCGACATGCATCCCCACTTGCTTTGGGGTCCAATTATTTATCCCAACGAGAGGTAGCCAACGGCCACCTGGTGATCATGTCATTTGATACTTCTGCTATCGCTACATCGTTTCCACTATCGCAACATACGCAAGTCGCTACTGATATTTAAAACCTTGGCTATGTAATTGATTAGTCAAAGGATACGGATTGTCCGGACACAAATCTATCTATGAGTATTTGTTGCCATCGATCACAAGCAAAAATCTACTACATAGTCCATATTAATCATCCCTCCTACCCAAACTATTTTTTGTACATTAACCCCATCAGCCTCAAGGGCTCAAGGCCCTCAACTGAACTCCGAAGTTCCTAATTTTGCCTTCAATTTGCCACCACTTGCGTTACAAACGGGTGATTTGTTAAAAAATCCTATGCAAAGGATTTGTAACCCCATTAATCAACAAAATAAATTTATGACCTATCCAGTCCTCACACTGGCATCTTTGCTTACCAAAAAAAGTTTGTACAAAACCCGCAGCTTCCGCCTTGACAGGGCGGTGCTCTGACCAATTGAACTACAATCCCAGGGAAAGTAAAGAATATATCCGAAAATTGGAAGTGTCTAAAACTCTAGGGTACCCTATAAAAATGCCTAAAATCCTAGAGTACCCTATGAAAGTACCTAAACCACTAAAACCCTACAATAAGAAAGTGCACTCTAAAACCTAAACTCTAGCGTACCCTATGAAAGTGCCTAAATCCTAGGGTACCCTATGAAAGTGTCTAAGCCACTAAAACTCTATAATAATAAAGTGCACCCTAACACCTAAGACCTAGAGTACTCTTTGAAAATGCCTAAATCCTAAAAAAAAAAAAAAAATCATGGACCTTAGACCTTGTAAAACTTTTAAAATGGATTAAATGGCCCAATAAATCTCACTTCTGGACCCTAGAACAATTAATTGTATTTTTTATCTTTTATTTTTTATAGGTTCAAGTCTTGACAATCCTGCAATGGAATACTGTATCCAAGATATATACTCCCACAGTTCATTCTGTCCGTCTACTTTTTTTGTTTTCTTGCCTCAAATTATTTGGGTTTAGAGAGTCCTGGATAAAATCTTAAATGATTTTTTTTGTCATTCTCCATTTGTATTTTTCAAACAGTTTAATGTATAAAAAATAACAGCAGTGTTCTCTATAGCTTGAAGTACTTTAAAATGTTCGAACAAAGTGGAAGCATAATACTACTCCCTCCGTCCCTTAATAAGTGTAGACATTTCCATTTTGGATTGTCCCTTAATAAGTTTGTGTTTTGAAAAGTTAATGGGTACATTTCCTATTTTGCCCTTAAAAGTAGATTCCTTTTTGAAAAGTTAGTGGGTATTATTATATTGATAAGGGTAAGTAGTGGAAAGTAGATGTAAAAGTTGTAAAAGTTGATGTGAGAGAAA